>JAGFPH010000766.1:68333-126985 GCA_018207615.1 Philaenus spumarius | reverse complement strand
TTATCGAGCGGTTAGTAAGAACTATTTCAAATATTTTATTTGCTTTTTTAGTGTTTCAATTACTTATCAAGCGGTTAGTAAGAACTATTGCAAATATTTTATTTGCTTTTATAGTGAAAACAGAACAAATGCTGATCTCCATAGAATACAAAATTTAACTTTTTGGTTGGTTAGAAATTGTATATACCATATTGAATTAAATTTATATAATTTTACTTTTAAAGGGATACATGGTTTTTATTTATACATGGTAAAATTTGACAAGAAAAACTATAGTGCAAAGCCGTTTTTTTCTAAATTAATGCCTATCTTTCGAATTATAAGCATTCAAAGTTGCAGTGATAAAATAATCGGCAAAGCAATAAAACTAAGAAAATGTGCCATCAAAACTTGTCTATTGTGCGATTCCTGCAGAGTACACCAATAACAAATTTAAAACATAATAAACATAAATATAACAAACTTTACTTACAGTAAATATGACAATAATAGACAAAAACTATTAATTAATAAACAACGCAACTACAAATTAAATGGCTATAGCCGCGGTCACACTAGGCTGTTAAGCAGCCGCTACTAACTAGTCGCTGGTAAAATCCAGGCCTGCAGAATATGTCCGAACGCCCGAACGAGGTTCGGGGGAAATTGAGACTGAGCTGGGGAAATTTTTGCCGGGGAAAAATCCAACAAAAATAAGGAAAATATAATTATTTTGGGGAAAAATAGATTATAAGAAATGAATGAACAAAGGTCAGCTTAAACGGTTTGTATGATACATATACAAACACACACACACACAAAGTGTGTTGTCTGCTCTCTGTTGCAAGTTGCAAGTCGGACAGGGTTCCTATTTAATTTTCACCGCACAAAATATCGTACGGTGGAGCCACGATACGACATTAATCTTCACCGCACAAAATATCGTAAGGCCGAGCCGCCGATACGATATTTTTGTGCTGGTTGATGAATGTCAGTTTCCTGATTCTTAACGGGCGTTCAAATACATTCCTTGGATATTAAAAAATAATTATTATGATACAGGTATGCAAATTTTGATTAGTTTCATACAAATTATATTATTCAAGCGATTAGAATTAAATCATATTAAACCAAATTATACGATACTTAATGTATAGGTATTACCGATGTTTTATAATTTTCTTTTACCGAAATTCGAAATCTGTCTTTATCAGTACAATGTGATGTGCGTACTCATTTTTTATTACTTCGGCCTGTCATTAAAATGCCGAAGTATTGAAATGATGCTATGATTTTTTGTGTGTCAGTTTTCTTGTATACACGGTGTAAGCACTCACAGATGTCGTAGAAAACTTCTGTTGGTACCAAAATCTTCGTAATTTTATTGCGGAGAGTTGAAAAGTTTTTGAGCTTTCTAGCGTAAGGCGGAGCGCGTCAGGGTCACATTTTTGGGTCAAAATTTTGAAAATATTGGGTCAAAATTATGAAAATACAGTGTGGGGCAATCATTTAATATGTTTTTGGGTACAAAAAACCCGATTTTGCGAGTTGAAATGTCGTAGCGCGTCGGATTTACGTTTTAGGATCAACATTTTGAAAATTTAGTGTGAGGTATCGTTTTATGTGTTTTTGTGTACGGGAAAACCGATTATTGACATTTAAAATATAGTAACACGTCGGGATCACGTTTTTGCATCAACATTTTGAAAATTCAGTGTGTGGTATCGTTTTATATGTATTTGGGTACGGGAAAACCAATGTTGACGGTTAAAAAGTCGTAGCCCTTCGGGGTCTCGTTTTTGGTTCAACATTTTGAAAATACAGTGTGGGGTAACGTTTTATATGTTTTTGGGTATGGGAAAACCGATTTTAATAGTTAAAAAGTCGTAGCGCGACGAGATCATGTTTTTTGATCAAAATTTTGAAAATTCAGTATGGGGTATCGTTTTATATGTTTTTGGGTACGGGAAATCCGATTTTGACAGTTAAAAATTCTAAGCGCGTCGGGATCATGATTTTTGATCAAAATTTTGAAAATACAATGAGGGGAAAGTTTCTTGTGCTTTTGGGTATGGGAGAACTGATTTTGACAGTTAAAAAGTCGTAGCGTGTCGGGATCACTTATTTTTTTAACTAAATGTAACAAATGAAAAAAAATTGTTAAGTTTAATTTTCTTTTAATTCGTGTGATCTGTATGAACGATTTTCAGTAGTGACTGTGATAGGTAATTCGGTAATTGAATTGGAACTAATTAAACATAACATTTAACTTTCTTTTAACCACTTAAGTATTAGGCCCGTGTTACACTGTAAAATATTTGATAAAATATGTTTTATAAAAGATGGTATCCACCTATTATAAAAGATTTGAAAAGTGATTCTCTTTTATAAAACATTTTGGACTTGTACTAAAAGGTAAAAATGTATCTAACATTTTATAAAAGGTAAAATGCCAACCTCTTAAATTTTATAAAAGAAGTGTTATAAAAGAAATATATTATAAAAGGTGGCCCATTACACTATCAAAGATCTTTGTCAAAGAACTTTTATAAAACATATTTTATAAATTATTTTACAGTGTAATACGGGCCTTAGGCCTACTTTTAAACATAATAAAATAGCAATAATCAAGTTGTATTTTTTGTTTTAAACCTTTTGGGAACATCTGAAGATATTTCACTGTAGATATTTAATTTCAATATGGTTAATTAAGTAAAAATAATGCTACTATAATTTTTTTGAAGATTTATATTGGAATTTATAGTGAATATAATACAAATTATTAAACATAAGGTCAATAAATAGGCCTATGTTGAAATAGATAAACAAACTGTGTTAATGTCTGGCGCATCTGTAGCGAATAGCGATCAATTTTGGGGAAATTTTTTGTGAAAAAAGTGTGTTCTGGGGAAATTTTTTATGCTAAAACATTTTCTGCACCCCTTGTAATATCGCCAGCAGGCAGCGGAGAAGAAAGGGTTCACATTAGAATATGCAAGACTAGCTAAGTAGCCGCTAGTACAGTTGCTAACACACAATTCTTCTTGGATTGTTTCACCTTGTACAGTTCATTTCTGTACATATCACGCAAGCTTTTTATTTTCAACGGGAACAAACCTATTTTTAGTCCTCGTTGCTGAAGTTCTTGTAATAAGTCACTATCTGCTGCATCTTTTTCATTTCTGTTAGTGTTGTCTGCAGAATAAGCACAATTTTGGCACAGGCAAGGATAATTTTGGAATAAATCTTAAAATATATGTCTTTGCCCGACCAGTTGTTTGTGTCAACCATATTCACGAAATGAAATATTATAAAATATAAAGCAATATACAACACTACGTAAAACCAACACCCATCTTATTTCACCAGCTCCTAGTGAGCTACTAGGGGTTCACATTGGCTACCTGCGCCGGCGAGGAGGTCACGTGACTGCTAGCGAATGGTAGGCAGCTTTAAAAAGTTCAACTTGTTTGACTTTTGTTTTCAGCTAGTAATTACTAGCTCGCTGGCATTATCCAGCCGCTGGTTCTAGGTCAGACTACGTTGCTTGCTGGCAATATTACCAGCGGCTAGTTAGTAGCGGCTGCTAAACAGCCTAATGTGGCTTAAGTCAATGGATATTTACTTTAAATATTACTCTATGTACTTTGAAAATGTAAATTAACATTTATTGTAGAATGGTATAATTTCAAATTTATTGTATTAGTAGTTTATGAACAAAACATTAATTTATTTAAAATTAAGAATTGTAATTATTAATTATTGTTTAATATTATCACCATTATTATAAATACATCTAAAAGTTCGTTATTCGATTGATTCTACAATAAACACGTTTCACCCTATTTTAATGCTAACTGGACTCTTTAGTAATTTTAACTGCAAATGCATTTAATTTAAATCTATAATATTTATCGAAAAACAGAGTGCACCATTGTTTTTCATAAAATCATGTATGTCCACCTTCCTTTGTAAAATGTAAAATATGATTCAATATGTCAAAAGATAGCATACTCAAATTTCAACCTACAAAAAAGTATAATTTTTTAAATTATGTAGATCCGCATTTGTTTCTGCTTCTAAAACCTCTTTGTTATGCAATATAACGTGGTTTCCAGTCTGTATCAAGGAGCATATATATACTGGATCTAAATTAAGTCTCAGAGCAGCTTAGGCCTAATAATCTTTGAACAAAAGCCCACAAATACTCTGCACATTCAAACTGATGTTAGGTAATTACTTTCACATATAGTCAGCGACCCACAACTATTAAGTGTGTACGTCCCGCCAGGAGTCGGAAGAAAATCTTTAATGACTGCCTATGCCGAGTTTTATGTTATTTTAAACATCTTATTTTTCTGAGAACAATGCTGCAACCCAGACCTCAGTTTGAATGTGTCATTTTTATCAAGTTAATGTAGTTTCATTTACAAATACTGTAGTATGAAAATAAATTAAAAGTATGTTTTTCTACATTATTTATCAAATAATTCTATTTCAATTATTTTAAGTGAATATTACTTTTTTTTTGTAATCTGTTTTATAATAAACTATATGACTACCCTCTTTTTTAAAACATTATTTTGTAAATTTTATTTTATGAAATTATTTTTGTGAGTTGTACATAGACGTAAAGGGTCGAGAGCTTACAAAATTAAAACAAATCATTAAGAAATGCTAATGTAAAGTGAAATTAAAATTAATACAGATTTTACTGATATAACACATTATTGCAGGGCAAAATTGTTAAAACAGCCGTACAGGCCAGATAATTGAGATTTTACGAATTTCCAAGAACAGCATTACAAAACGATTGAAATATTTCTTACTAAACTAACATTAATATTGAAAAATACCCTACTATCCCTAAATTGTATAATCTTCTGTAGCCAGAGTAATTAATCACACTAAGTCGTATTTGAAATTAAACTTCAGGAAAAGATCTATTTTTCTCACCTAATCTTTTTTCAAATTTATTTTTACAATGGTTGTAGGCTATATTATTATATAACAAGGGTGGATTAAAACTCACACATGTATTAACATTTCATTATATCTCTTTAATAGTGCTTATAAAATATATTAATATATAACACACTTCATAATATTAGTCTTTTTCCCATAACGTGCAAAAACATAGTTAATACAACAAACCCAACATTAAATATATAATTAACACAAATAAAGGTAAAATAATTATACAAACTAATAAACTAACATTATAATAAATAGTATGTGTGTATATATATATAATTTTGTTATTTAACGTTTTAATACTATTTGAAAAATGCACGTTTCATTAATTTTTGATGTTAAGTTGTCCCACAAAATTCTTATTTTTATATATAAAATACAACAATGTATAGTTTTATTAATAAACTAGCACAGCTCTTTATTAGATTGAACAAAAACTTGATACAGAAATAAAATATCAGAGTCTTCAATATAAATATATAGGTACATAAAGAAAATAACAGTAAAAAATTTTAAACAAAATACATGCATAACTATAACATAAAAAACTAACCTACACTTCTGAAATAATAAAATAAAACAATGACATCACAGTATACGCCAGAGAATTACAGTATATCCCTATACATATTTGTTTATAGGAAGGAGAGAAGTGATACCAAGTTATGCATATTGTCCCTATTTGGAAGCAGACTGAGGCAATACATGGAATTTATGTCTTTTTCCTCAATTCTCATTTACGACTGCGATTAATATAAGCTACATAAATGGATTTTTCAGTCATTTTTAAAATAGATTAAAATATAGAACTAATTTGTGTGTGTACAAAGACCAATATAAATGTTGAACTGTCACTATGTATTGTTTAATACGTTCACTGATACGCAAATTTTGTATTTCCTATGCCAGGAGCTGACCTTTTATTTTTTATATTTATAGTCTAAATGAGTAGAAATTACTTTATTTTTTAACCTTTCTACGTAATAATCACTAATATTTTAAAGCGGACACACATAGGCTTAAAACTGGCGTGCGAAGCACGCAATGCTCTGTATATTGAAACTTCTCCCAATACGGGGGTTGGCGTGCGAAGCACGCAATGCACTGTGTGTAGGCCGCTTCTCATAGTGTTCAGTGTCGAGCTCACATGTGCGTCCTTAGCAGTGAAAAAAATGACATACATTTTCTAAGCAGAACAGTGAATACTGACAAACTAAATGCTGACATATATTCATGGGATAATATATTTAAAACTATATTGATTACGAAATGGAAACACACTATTGCAGATACCAGGAGAAAAACTTCGTTCAGGTCGTTATTTTATAATCCGATCAAGTGCCATTTATGATTTCAATAGCTCCTACAAAACAGCTTCCATAGATTCTAATACTTTAACCTGCATATTAACTACAGTTGGTTAATGAATTATGGATAGTGCAGTTTTATCACTTTTTATTTAAATTCAAATATTATAATCTAGGGCCTTTTTTGGCACATATATAAGTTGGAACGCACCTCAAAATATTGAATTACGACGTATACTGTAATTTAATCCAATAAAGCTATATTTATGGATTCAGTGAGTTATAATTAGATTGTAATAAAACTATTAATAATATATATTATTATTAGTTGTATCAATTATTATGCAACACTAATAATTATTTTGGATGTCATGTTTAATTAATTTAATCAACATAAAGTATAATTTGAGTTTCCGCCAGTAAAAGGAAAAAAAGGGAAATTTAATGTTCTTAATATCAAATCTCCAATATTATCGCTTCTTCTTATAGAACATAAATATAGGATTTACATTTTCTACAATTATAATAGCATGAAATTAAAACAAATCACATTTTATAAAGGTATGAAAAATTGTATAGGCTATATGATATTAAATTCAGAACTAAAAATATACTCTGTATGTACATCCTATACCATACGTTATTTCAAATTAAATTACATATGCTCAAAATAAGAATATTATTTGCATGACCTAACAAATAACATAATACAATAAACCATTGTCAAAACAAATAAAATAAATCAAATAACAGATTGTAAAATAAGTTTCTTTGGTCAAACAATTTTCATCTTGACAAAAATAAATAGTTTAAACTTGTAATAATTAATAATAATGACTTAAATCAATGAAAGATAACCGAAGTAAAATACTTTGCAGTTAGTTTATAAAATTATTAAACATAGGTAAACTTTTAGTGTTCACTAAAAAATACTTAGAATAGGTCTACATAAAGTGTTTTAAGTATTGGGAAACATTGTAAATAAATGTGGCAGGTACACAAAATCTAGTAAGGCAATATTGCAAACGTACATTCAGAGGATATTCTTTCTTCTGGAAAACAATGCAAAGGAAGGCACAATTCATTTCTAATTTTGTAGGAAATATTAAAACAGTTGCATTTAAGTATAATGATTTCATTTTAAGTATAAAATATTCAACATTATTTTATGTATTTTGCATTTTTTATAGTTAATAAAAAACTTTCGATAGCTTCTTTAAAAATGGAACCGGCAAATTTCACTTATAAGGCAACAGAGGTAAAAGTGAACCACTATACCAACCTAAGATCGATATTGCAACTTATTTAAGAAACACTGATCAAATGTGCGCAGAATGGAGGATAATATAAGCTGATGGAGAGCTGGAAAATGTTCTAGTACAGGGCCAAGACCACACGTGAAAAGTTCAGTTCAGTTTTGAAAATTTTAATATACTGTATTTCAGTTTATTGCTTTAAGCCCTTTTTTTTGCAGTGTGACTATTGGATAGACTAATAAATACATTTATTTAAAACCTTTAATCATAACGAGTAGTCTTAATGTATGAAACATTCTGCCTCAAATATGAATAGTAAAAAGCTCTGCCCTAGATATTTCGTGTTACAATAACCTATAATTATTACCAAATTGTACAATTAATTAATTTTTATTTGATTCATAATAGGCACAAACAATTACAACTAACTTGTAGATTCCCTTAATATGTGAGCACTGCTTTTAGTAACAACTTTATTATATTTAAGCCATAACAATAAATTTAACGTAATTAATAAATTGTCCAACTCTTGTAAATATATAGTTTAACTAGTTTGATATCAACTAAAAGTATTTATAATAAATAAGGCTTTTCTTTATTTCCATATATATCTTAACTATCTACTAATAAATAGTCAGCATCTATTTAGTATCTACTAACTCCGTTTTTACTGGAGTAACAGGCGGAGTTTTGTTGACATCATTCAGAAACTGTTCGGCGCTATCTTTATGCTTCGACACAACGTGACGGTACAAATTGTTCTTCTGTTTAGCGGAATATTCACAGTAAGGGCAACAAAATTTAGGCGGTTTGCCACAATCTCGATTCATATGTTGCACCATGTTGTGTCTCCATTTGTAAGCTTTATTGCATTTTGGGCAATGATGAGGAAATTGAGTTGTGTACACTTCTTCTCCACAGTCGTTAATATACAACATATGAAAACCAAACACTGTAACAAAATATTATTTAGGTTAATTGAGTACTTAATTTTGTTTGATTAGCGCATAAAAACTTACGTAGTGTTTAGTTACTGTAACATGCATAACTTTATAAAGGAAAAGATTCATGCAAAATTAAGAAAAAGAAACAGATAAAGAAGGAAACATAACATATGTAAAATTTTCAACAAACGAAATAAAATAATATCTAAGAAAAAATTGTGTAATAAATGGATAGATGTTTAAACTAAACTGAAGACAGCATTATCAAATAAAACTAAAGTAAAACATAAGGGCAAATGAAATATACTATGTAACAAATCATCAAACCAATACTAAATTTGAATACCAAAACTTGTATATAAGGTTATTTGCAAAATAACCAGAAAAGGAATCAATTATTTTAATGATACTCTTAGGAAGGAGCTTTAGGAAAAATCTAATGGTGTAGTTAGTTATTCTGTTTTTTTAATTTTAGAAAATATTTGAACAAAATCAAATAAAACCCATACAAATTTCCACAATGGTAGAATATAAAATACAGCAATTCTACAATGATACTCATTGTTTTAGGATGCCTCCTGAAACTGTTTTATTGACCAATTTACATACTGTGTTCATCTACAGTTCTCGTTGACGCCATTATGAAATCTTAAATACAATAAACTAATTCATGGCCTATTTGTGCATTAAGTCAAGCAAAGATCACAACATAAACAACACTTTTACAAGAGATTAAAATCATTGTTGCAAGAGTAGTTAGTTGTCAACCAATATGTCTCGACTAAGTTGCATTCAAGACTTCATAATGGAGATGTAGAGATCCGAAACTGGTAGTAATAGATAAAAAAGCTCATCAACCAGAACTGTAGATGAATAAAGACCAAAAGTTGTAATTTATTAATAATCCTTCTTAGTAACCAAAGTAAATGTATTTGAAAATAAGAACTTAACACTATATAGGTTTACTTAAATTATTCCACTTCTCTTCCTAGCCAAGGTATGGGTTTTCCCCAGTAAAACTTAATCCTTCGCAGGCAGAGTAAAATTGACAAAAATTACAACTAATGTTTATTTAAGGGGAGTCATGACAAAAAATAAAAAATTTCTGTTTTTTTCTTCTCAATCTGCCATTATTCCTGTTTAATTTGTTGTAAAAATTATTAATTTCTGGGCGATACTTTTTTAGTTATGAATTTTTAGCCAAATGTATAAAATTTCGTTTTCCTGGTTTTTTTTTAGTAAATATATACATACATAAGTAAAATTATACAAAACAGCCCCAGCCGAAAACCAGATATCTAGTCATATCCCGTCAGCTTGGAAGCGAGCCAACTACCGTTTGCTTTACTTCCGCCCTCGTACCCTCAAACCACAGATATGATTACCTAGCCGAGATTCGAACCCATCATCTTCTGATCAGGAAGACGCTTCGTTATCCACTCGGCTAAGGCTTAGTTTTTTAATGTTTCCCGAAAATTTGTTTTTTCAACTTTATGTACCTTTATCTCAGGAGCTATTAAAGATATCCAGATGAAATTTTTACACAAGGTAAGTTACTATATTCTGAAACTACAGTAAACCAATTATTTAATTTAAATATAAAATTACCTATAAAAATTTAAAATACATCTATATTTTTTTAATGTTTTTATTGTGTAATAGAAAAAAAAATCATAATTATAAAAATGTTTGTCTTAATGATAAAATTGGTTCACAGTAGCTTGATAAGATTCACAAATACAACCACAAAAAATTTCTGCTCTCTAACTCTAACCTATCCTGAGAAAAAGGTACCTAAATTTGATGAATTTAACATAGGACCGTTCCAAATCCCTTAATAGAAAGATTAATTTCATTATACCTCAAAGTTAATTTTTCGTTTATTAAAAACTGTTAGAAAATACCAGAAACCTAGTTTGTACTATTAATTTTTATATTTAAAACATAGTAATGCAATAGGAAAGACCGAGATATATTAGTTAAACACTCCATGGAAGTCAATTAATGCACAAACCGACCTCCACCATGGAACAAATGGGCTTCCCACTAATCAGCATCAAGTCGACAACCTTTGAAAAACGTAAAGCAGCTCACCAGGATGGTAACATTCTCCTGCACTCTATCAGGACATTTACAAACTAAGAATTTGTCTGTTCAAATTTGCTGATTCAGATATATTTGTTTTCCATTACACAAGCGAAGTATATTATGAGAATTTGACATGTTTGAAGGCTTAAGAGCAGATCATGGGCTGCCATAACTATGGGCAGCGAGGGGCCACGGCCCTCCCTTAGCTCCCAGGGAAAGGAAAATATGTATATTATTAATTATAGTCAGGAATTTTTCTTTAAAGAGATTAGCACTAAAATATGTTTTAAATGTTATGTGCCATTTGATTTTACATATACTTATTTTATTTTTTACAAGAGTTCAAGCATGAGCTGCTGGGTCACTATTTATTGGTGTGGCCTCTAAGAGTCTTATAGGTCTTTGTGTATTCACTGATGGTGTAAGATCACTGCTGGTGGTTCAGCATTGATGGTCTCAATGCTGTGTGGGTTAATATTTCACCTGAACAGCCAAACTGGCTTCCCATATTTTAAAAGTTTTCTTGGGGAGGTCAAAAATATCCCTGGACCCCTTTTGCCGAAGGAGGGGAGGGTAGGGACTCCCTAACACGTTCACTGCTATGCAAATTTCGTATTTCCTATGCAAATGAGTAGAAATTACTTTATTTTTGAACCTTTCTACGTAATAATCACTAATATTTACAAAGCGGACGCACATGTGCGTCCATAGCATAAAGGCTTAAAATTGGCGTGCGAAGCAAGCAATGCATTGTGTATTGAAAATACTCCCAATATGGGGGTTGGCGTGCAATGCACTGTGCGTCGGCCGCTTCTCATAGGTTTCAGTGTCAAGCTCACATGTGCGCCCTTAGCAGTAAACGTGTTAAGCCCCCCCCCCCCCAGAAAATATCATATGGGCGCCCATGGAGCAGATATGAATTTTACAAAATGTAGATGTATATGTAGGCCTACATTTAAAAATCAAACATTGTATAGACACTACCAATACATAATAGCCTACAAGTAAATCTACAAGTAAATCTATTTCTAAAAAGAAAAAATTAGCGATCTTTTTTGAACTATTAAGGCTCTGCTGCGGTATAGCAATATTTACATATCTTCTATCATCAAAATAATGTTAAATTTTGACACATCTACCTTTGTTAATTTTTATACCAAAATGAAAATTTATTTTATTGCTTATTTCCAGCAATCATGAGTACAAATGTTTAATTCGTGAAAAAATTTAAATCTTTTGTATTAAATATTTTGTGTGAATTTTTAGAGTTCCATAGTAGCAACAAAACAATCACTTCGGATTTAAAAAAAAAAGTTTATATGACAAATTCAATATTATTTTTACAAAGATTCAAATTTAGCAAAACCTCGCTAATGCTTGATAAACTGATGCACAATGTTTGAGGGTTACAAAGTATAATCAACATTAATTGGAAAGCTTTGGAACAAAATAGAAAGAAGCTACATAAAAACAATACAAGTTTAATGAAAGTTTACAAAACATGCAACCAACAAGCAATGTAAAATTCCAAACCTTTCAAGATGTAATTCAAATTATGTTGGCCTACAATGGTCCAAATCATTGTAGGCCTATGTGTGAGTCTTCTTAGTTATTGGATTATTTCATGTTTTGACAATTTGGAAAACACCACGAATGAATCCAGACTCACACTAAATTGTTTTGGACATTTCATTTTCCCCAGTTTTTTTCTTATCAACTTTAAATCAAAGACAAATTAGCATAGGCTGTTTGTTAAGTGAAGCTGCTTGCAGGGAGAACAGGAAGGCTTCTCTTGAGGTAGCTTAGTCGGTTTAAAAAAATCTCAGAGAGAATCCCTTCCTCCACCACTGAACAGTGAGTAGAAGACTGTCTGCAAGCTCAAGGTCAAGCACTTGCACATAACAAACTATCTATATATGCCTTCTTAGCTTAATCAAAGTAATGATGCTAAAGGTATGCAATACCCAAATAAATGCAGAGCCGACCATGGTACCCGATTCCACCAGAATATAGCTTGTAGTAAGCACTTATATTCTTGCAAATGGCGGTTTACTTTTAACTGCAGCCATTAAATATGCAACAATAAATTTTGTACAAAATCTATTACCTATAAAAAACTAAATTCGATACAATTTTCTTTTTTCAAGTAATTCTACTTTTCATCTTATTTTAGCAAACATCTTTAAGGAATATTGAAAGATTACAACAAATATAGTTTATCTTCAAAATTCCGAAGGTTGCAGCAGGCTGCAAGGGACTGCTTTGTTTTTGATATTGCACGCCCTTAATAAATTAAGCTTAAATTTTGATTAAAAATAAAAGGTTTCTGTCAGTTTACGTAGAAGGAAAAATGAATTGGTACACTTATTAATACAACAAACTATATTTTTAGGAGTCAGTCTTCTCAAATAACCGTTTTGTACTTTATTTGTACTTCTGTGCAATAAAAACAGGGAACATAGATTTGCTGTTGACACATATTATAAACCTACACTTTATTGACTACTCGTGTATTTTCAATGATTACAAATGCGTAACCTACAACCAATGTGAGTTATTAGTTTGTAGTTTTCTTATTAATTTCTAAATCACTACTTTTTTGGGGTACATTTAAAGCATAGAAATAATAACACACAATATCACAATGTTTGAAATAATAACATTATTTTATTTACATCTTGATGTGAATTTCTCTTTAGTTACACAAACATTATCTTTAGGCCTACATTTAATGTAAGTATAAATTCATAAAACCTTTATTTTCTGAAGCAAGATTTTTTTGTTAACACATTTTTCATTTGAACATAAAATCCAATATATTTTTCATACTTAAACTATAGTTCCTTACAATGTTTTTATGTTGGCTCAAAAAAAAAAAAACAAACAAAAAACAGTGAGTTTAGAGAGGAGATTAAAACCTATTATTAGACATTCTCATAATAACCACGTTGTTTTACATATAAAAAAAAGAATGTGCTTAAAACATTTGCAGCTATTTTGCTCAGATTTAGAATGCACTTCAATGTTTTAGAACATGTTTTTTAGTTTTTTGAAAATAGATGATTATAAACTAATATTCCAATATTTCCACTTTTCCAATCCTGCTATATCTAAAGTTTGTACAATATTTATATTTTGTCAATTATACAAACAAAAACCTACACTACTCCAATGTTCTTGGCTGTATTTTAAAGTTAAAATATAAAACAAATTAGCAAGTATAATTGTCACAGAATTACTGTACCCCAGGTTAAATATATAATTGGTGATACAAAATTTATCTAACATTGCCCACAGCAACAGAAAACATAACCTTTCTTTTTAGCCTCGCTGTAGTTGAGTAAAACACAAAACCTTTGTATAGTTATGTGTGGTCTTTTTGACCAGTCTATTTTGTTTTCTCTCAGGCTGTACATTCTTTGTGTCCCAGCAATTTCCCCTTCCATATGCCTCTCTCCCTCCCCTTCTTTGCACACCTTCAAAATATCATACAGATATAATGATACAGTTTCACTTAGTTTGTCTTGTTAAATTGAGGTAATTGCCAATGCTTAATTTAATATCTCGAATGACAACATGACATTAGCATCATACCTACTTATTCTTTTTTTTATATCTAGACTGTTAGTTAAGACTTTCTTATTAAGTCAAGTATATTATTACTTTCTCATTTACCTTATTTTAATCATAAATTTGTATTTTTAAAATATTGTAAATAAAAAACAAGTTGTTGAAGATATGCAAGTTTTAACTCCCGAATCAAGCACAGCTAACAGTGCAACTTTTGTAGTGCCACTATACGAAGGTTGACTCCATTTTAGATCTAACTAGGGCTAAGCATACAGTGAGTATGTTTGTAATATATATGTTTTTGTAGACTAGATTTGTAGTTGGTCCGATGGTCACAATGAGGGCATTTGAGATGAGGTTCTTTGCCGCATTCGACTCTCAAATGTCTATTGAGTGTTTTCTTCTGCTTGTACATTCTTGCGCAAAAAGGACAAGCAAATGGACCCACTAAAATCAAAATTGTCTGTGAAAAATCTTACAATACCACACCTATAAGTAAATAAAATCGTAAAAGAAATGAAAATAATAGGAAAGATTTATGTAGATCAAGCCTACCACCATTTTATAAAGTATGTTCAACATCTATTTTATTTTATCACACAATGTGATAAATTAATCAACTACAATATTTTTTAAATAATTTACTTAATACAGTATGACAGTTTATAACCCAGAAATTACGAAAATTCAGTATAGAAGTTTTTCTACTTTTTTTTCTTCTATTAATTTTTCAAAAATTCAGTTTCAGATTAAAATATTGTTTCTTGCACAAAATACAAAAAAAATTGATTTTTTAACTACCAAAACAATAATATTTAAAATTTGTCAACAAGAAACCTCGTTTAAAAGTTCATGTCCTAATTTTCTAACAAACTTTAACAAATATGAACAAAATGCTTTTATAAATAATTATTATTCCTGTAAATCCCTATCGTTATTTTTGCAAATTTCCTTTAATTTAAAAAAATATAGGTGAGCATAACATGGCTTTGGTTACAACTGGGATTAAATATACATGCATACAAAGTATTTTCTTTAAGAGGTTAGTGTATAGGGCTGTTTAGCACGACTATTGATCTAATAAGCAAATTTATTATTTAAGGAGTACTGAATCAGCAACGTAACCTAAGGTAACCAGAATCTACTTTCCAGCACAGTACCAGAATTTTAGCTGCAAGATTAAACATTAATTATACAGAAGAACTCCAATTATCCGAAACAATTAGGACCGGACCCATTCGGATAATCAAAAATTCGGATAATTGGATTTTTCCCAAAAAAAGGTCTATTTTAATTAATTACTGTATGTATGTTTACAGTAAAATGGGAGAAAAACTACTGTATTTTTAAAGAAAACGAGCTTTTAATTAATTAATTAATGAAAAGGCAACACTTTTACATGTAAACGTATGTACAGTACGATTTTTTTAACCGTGCCCTCGGCTCGGCTAGCGCATGGTGGGCTAGCGGTGTAGAGGGGAGGGATTGTAAAGGCAGTTCCACAAACTTCGATTAAACAAAACTGATTGAATAATTATTCGAATAAAATTATTGAAATAAAAACTACTTGAATGAGTCGTCTCTTGTTCGAATAATACTGTGGTGTGGTTAAGGTAAATGCCAGACACCAAGTAGGCCTACTTCCCCCCCAGGCAGGAAGTTTTCCCCGGAATCTAACTCCAGACATCCGTACCAAGCAAACCGTAAGTCCAACGAAAAAATGTTTCAAATAAAATATTTAATTTGGACCTTTATCTAAAACTTTCTCGCAAACACTTTGTCTCTGACCAACAAACAAAAAACTTTTCAGCGGTGTGAAAGTTTCATGTCATTATTAAAGTACATTGTTGTAATATTGATTTTTAAAATATGAAATAGGTTTTGTAATGGATTTTCTTTTACATCATACGAATCGTATGGTTCTTATCTGCGTATCCGTGAAAGTTTCATAATTTTACATCGTTGCTAAGTGTATTAAATGTCAGTGTTACTGAAGCTCGGTTTTCGCTGTTTCACGCCGCTAGGCTTAGTTTTCGTGAAGAAAACTAGAGTAGACAGGAGCGATTTCTAATGTTATCATTCAGGTTAGTACAATTTGGCCGAGGGCACGGTTAAAAAAATCGTACTGTACAGTACGTACCGTTTTGTAAATAAAAGTCATTGCTCGCTGAACATCTCGGTCAAAAAAAGCTGTTTCTGTATTCATCCGTTTTCGGGCAGCCAAATCAACTTGACAGTGAGAAGTTGCAAGTGGTAGCATTCGGTCTCATGCCCCATCTACTTTAATGCAATTTCAAGGCCGGCAAAAGCTTCACTAGCTGATGCTTCGATTTTGACATTAAGGTCATCTTCTTCCTCGACACTTTCTTCTCTTACACTCTTTCATTAAGTTCATCATCATTTAAGGAAGGACAATAGCGCACGTAGACAGAATTATTATTCTGTGCATAGCAATACGTTTCCGTCTTAATTTTTTTTCTGAAATTATGAAAGTGTTTCGGATAATTAGCGATTCGGATAATTGGAGTTCTACTTCTACTGTATATGTGTGGAAATAACAAACTATTCATAATACAACAATGACCATTTTTAAGTATTTTGTTTACAAATTATTGATAAAATTAGTTAAAATGTTTGTATCTTTTGTTTTTTCATGTAGGCCTATATTTTACTGAACATAATCAGGCAAATTAAAATTTTGCTTTTGTTATAGTAAATGTTTTTATGACAAATACAAAAATCATATTGATAACTCAACTACAGATATGTTTATTGACTTCCTCCCCTGCCCATTATCATCGCCATCTAAACTCTCCCTTCGCATGCTAAGAAGTAATCTTAACCCTACTTACATGCACACACTAGTCCATTATCTCCATGTAAAAGTCTGCTCAATTTAATTTGTAGAAAATATAATTGGTTTATTCTTTAAAGTGATTCTAAAACTGTATCTCACGACAGTACAAACAATCCAAATAAAAACTACTGTTCAGTACAAAATACTTTCTACAAATTTCTTTAATTATTAAATCATTTTGAAAATTAGGAAAACAACAACAGAAAACAAAGTATTAGTATATTTATAATAGAGAGAATTATAAGACTAATTTATACAGTTTGGCTATATACCTATATATATACATATTATTTACCTTTTTATTTACACTATATGTCTAGAATAATACAAGCTAGGCCTACTACTTACAATCAAACAAGTAAACAAACATACCTTCTCCCATGCAAAATAAAGTAATTTGATCTGATATTTTATTATGTCTGGTGTTGAATTGCAGTTAATTACTAAAAAAAAAACACATATTTATTTTATACGTAACCCCCAGCATTTCCAACATAACCCAAAACGTGGTTCAATTGAATTATTCCTGTATATTATGTATTATATGTATAATTGTATAGACAGCAAACGAAAAAAACAAATACCAATTAAACAATTTAAAAACATTATAGTAGAGACTCAAGCAGCATGTACCAAGGAAAATAGAAAAAGAAAAGAACGGTTAACATCACAGATATTGTTGAAAATATTAAAAAAGAAGAAGTAATTTATGCAAATTAAATAGAAGGAATATTTTTGCCAGCATACTACCGATGTGGAAGTTTAAATCTTAAACACAAATAGAACTCATTTAACAAATAAGTATTTATAAATTCACATCTAATATAACAAAATCATTGAATTTTGACTAAATCAATACCACATTCAGCATTCTTTGGTCATGATAATATCCATAGATTTTGAGTTAAATTGTTCAATGTTTTGAAAAATAATCATTAAACCACACATAAATATTTCAACAACTTAATAAATTAGTAAAATAATTTTTATTTAAAAAAATGTTAAAATAATCTTTTTGTTACTTTATATAGAAAGGAAAATGTATTAAGACAAATGTTAAAGCGCTTTAAATTAATGAGTTTTTAATCCTGTAAGTATTATACAGTAGAGCGTCGATAATCCGAACGCGTTCCGAGGCAGCCCCTGCAAAAATTTCACTTTCGTAAATTCCAATTATTGCGTCGTTAAAAATTTCACAAAAATCTTCATTGCAGTTTGACATCATTATCATTATCTCTTTTTAAACACTTCTTAATACATGCTCTCACACGTTCTCACAACAGACTGGCTGTCAGTATTTTCACTGTCACGCTAATAAGCGGCTTTAGCGCTAGCAATAAAATAAAGAAAGTTAATTCATTTATCTTTGTGTAATCATTACAACAGTTTGTCGTACATACAGTAGTGTACTGTACAGTATTTTTTTTTTATTTTTCGTTTGTGTGAACTATAATGTACAAGTGAACTTTTAATTATGCACTGTACTGTAATTGAGAGTTACAAGTGCAATCATGTTGGCCCTACTGTGTACGTGCATTTTCTTCTAAATTACAATATATATAAGTTGTCTTACATACTGTATTGTAATTACATTACTGCTTGTACTGTTTAACCAATTTAATCAATTAAATGGCATATATCTTAGCCTAAATGGCATTTTCTTGGTTATTTTCAAAAATCCGAACAAATTGATAATCCGAACCCCCTCGGTCCCAATTAGTTCGGATTTTCGACGCTCTACTGTAATATTTTATATTACACAAATTGTGTTGGCAGAATTGCAGACAAATGATGTGTAAACATCTTGTAACTGTTGTTTCACACTTATCTTGAGTGGTACACCTGAAGAAGCCAACCATATTCGGTAAAACAGCACTTACGTGTAAATAATTGTAACAAGAAACTGTCATGACATTTGCAAATGTATTTATGGTGTAGTAAACTTATACACATTTAGTTTTCCCTTAAATAAATATTCAGTGATACTCAACGAAACCTTTACTTTAGTTCAAAAATTCTAAAGAATACATCTTTATTTACAACATTTTAATTTTATATTTAAACAAATTATTAACATAGAACCATCACAGTCAGTAAATTAAAAGTGGTAAATAGTGTTGGACGTACTCAAGAAATACTCAGTCAAAAAGGATACAATGTACAAAAAGTTTTCAGTTAACAAAAAAATAAACATTAAATTAAATTTATAACAACTAACAACATGTAACAAAATTCTTTAAAATTTAATATCTGGTAATAAACTAGTGATATTATGACTTGATATATTTGGCGTGACGACAGCAAAAATAGACGATCTGAGATGAGAATGTCTTCTTTTCCAATGTTTCATCAAACTACTGTTGTATATAAACATCATATCACAGTCTGGGCAAGACAACTGGGGTTCTTTGTCACATTCCAACTTCATGTGTCGATGTAAACTTGACTGATTAAAGTAGGCTTTCGGACAAGTCGGACATTGATACTTTTTCCTTTCCCCGTTGGGTTCTACACAGTTGATTATCACTTTGGGAAAGAATATGTCCGATTCTGAAAGAGAGAACATATTAAGTTAGTTCTAATAAGAAACACTTAAAGTGGTTCTAAAACAATCAATAAGTGACCCTTGAATATAGTCTTATCAATTTGTTTTAAACAAAAATCGTGCTGCTATGTTAAACACTTTTAGTTGTGTTTTGAAATAAAAATAAGCTAATATTGCACAACAAAGAAGCTTCTTGACACTTACAATAGCTGTACTTCATAAAAAGCAAATCATCGAACGTAACACACCATGAATTTCTACATTTAGCAAACATCACACTCAACTCTGACAAAATTATTTTTTTAAACGCTCTTCTGTTGAAGCATTAATACTTAAGCCGAACACATTAGATACAGAAAATACCTGTGTAATGTGTTTTACAAATGATACTTACGTTAGTTTTTTTTTTATACTTAATTAAAGAAGTTTGCAAAAAAAACATAATTTATTTGAACTGTTTTATCTTAAGTTTATAAACTTTTCATTTAATACAAAACAAATGTTTTTGCATTAACTTTAGAATAGTCAAACAAGATACATAGAATGTTCTACTAAATCATGACCAAAATGTTCAGCAGGGATATTGAAAAGCCTAGCAGTAAATACAGATCAAAAATTGGAAAAACAGTGGATACCTATCTAATGACTACAGTAAAGACCACGAAAGAATACTGTTGAGGGACGGGCTTGTGTACACCGAGACCTTGAACGCTCCAATCGCCTTAGTGCGATGTTGTCACGTTCTTCCCACGCTTCTAAATGAACGCGGCTGACTCAACGCATTTATAATTCTTTAAACTGTGCGCTCAAGCCTCGAGCGGTAAATACCAGGAGTGTTTGAGACTAGTAGACATGGCAACGCTGTGCGCCCTTCCTATTGGCCGCCAAGCAACGGTATTCTTTAATGGTCTTTAATATAGGAATCATTTTGTTTAACTCATTGGCAAAACTCCTTTTAATGACAACTAGATGTTTTTAAAATCACATAAACAGTTCAAACAGCATTTGAACTACCACACAATACCTTTTCATGTGTCTCACCAACACAAGAGTTTAACTATTAAATGGAGTTTCTAATTTCCTTTTTATCAAGGCGCTTTAGTAACAATAATACACAGAAACGTTAAGGCAAAAAATACAAACAGAATTGAAGGAAGCAGCAAAGGGTCTATGTGAGGTTAACACAACTTTAACAATTGGTAAATTTGTTGGAGTTATATGTCAAAGTATAGTAATTACGTTAACAAGGTTTTGAAAAGAGATTGCTGAAATTAATTGCGTGATCAACCAATTAATATCAGATTGCTTTTAATATTTTAAAGGCAAAAAGCACCTACCTAGGCTATCACTGAAATCTATTTTTTCCAAGAAGACAAACATCCATGGTCTAAATCCGTATTCGAATCAGAGACGTTTTGGAGTCAGGTCCCGTTAGGCTAGCCTCTTGGCTACAAGACAGCCTCAGATTGCTTTCATTACTTGGTAGGCCAGAATTAAAACTAACATACACTATGCAAAGTTTAAGGCCTCCAGGATCAATTACACTACGTAAATTAGTCTAGTCTTTTGAAGATAACCGTGCCGTAGAAACTACTTTATAAAATTAAAAAACCAATCTAATACTTCTCAATATTCAACAAAAGTTTTAATGATGCTGATAAAATTGTTAAAATAAGAGGATTTAGGAAAGAGAATATGCTTTGCATTTTAAAAACAAAATGTCTATTTAAACAACACATAGACTATTACCTACAATATTCTTTATTCAAATGCATATTAACAATGTGTTTGTTTAAATTATCTTTCCTCTTGCTTCTCCGTGGGCAATATGGACACTGAAATTGGGGATCCTTTTTACATTCAAATTCCACATGTCTTTTATAATGCCGTTTTTCAAAATATTTTTTTGGACAGAGAGGACAACAGTATTGTTTTTCATCCGGTAACCGAGAGCTTCGAGTGACTTGATAGGACAAGTTGTTTTCTGTAGAATTCATTTGATCATACCAATGTTTACCTAGAAGTTAAGAATATAATTTAAAATGCCATTGTTAAGATAATAATATGTTATGTGTAAAATTAAGTGATTTCTAGAAGCAAAGTTATTTTATCTTAAATTTAATTGTGAAACCCCTATAGTTTTTTTTTTCTTTTACAAAATAATTAAAAATTTTATTGCTTTACTATTGACTTGCTTTTAATTGAAATTATTATACTTTGTTAAATTGAATATACTTCTAAAGAGATTGATAACATTTTTCTATTATCAAAGTTTATTGAGAACATAAATTAATAATTACTTTATTTCACGGTTATGATAAATTATACAAATCGATTCTGTAATATGAAAATGGTGTAATTCACAGCATTATACAATTCATAAGAGATACAGTACATCCAAAAATATGTTCCTTCTTATATTTATCTAATTTTAAGAAATTTATAGCTTTTACTGATATAAATGTTTAATATTACAATACTTACATTTTACTAATAACTAATAACTACAAATTACAAACAGATGTTCTTGTTTAAGAAAAAATAAAAACATGTGACTATTTGATTTGAATATAAGCATACGATCACCCTTAAAAAAGTTAAGAAGTGTGTATACATATATTTTAAATTATCAAGTTATTTGTGGATAACAGTACACAGAATTTCCATGTTTTTGACATCCTAGTCAATTATTACCTTATTGTGTGTACTTTCACAACGATTTCTTCGAAGTGATATTTTAAGACATGATGAAGGAGTTTTGGCCCCCAAACATGTCTTAATACACTGTTTGACAAAAAGTCTAAACAAAAAATTGAACTAAGTATTCTGATAAAAAAATACAGTTGTCTAATACAACATTGGAATTGACAATGTCTTGTTTTAAATACGCCTAAAAAGTAGGGACATTCCCCATTTCGAGTTTTCTCAGATCTCTTACTTTCAGAGATACCTATGGTACCTTTATATATATACTATCTACACTTAAAAACTTACTATTTTTTGCATTCCGTACCTTAAAAGAAAAAACTGAAATATTACTATGGATTTTGGGAACTAAAGTCCAGTTCCCCGAATCAATTGAAAGAGATTTAATTATTTATGGATATCAAAACCATTTGTTTGAATCATTTTGTGATATGTAGCTTTTGTATCTTTCCAAAAACGTTGCTCAAATACGAATCCCTACCTTCCATTTTTAAAGTACTGCAGCTAAAATTTTGGAAAATACAGTGGAGTTAGAGGTATTTTTACACTTAAAATGAAAGTTATTTGATTGTAAGTAATCAAAAATATGTTTTGCACTCACACAGTGCATGACAATACCGTACTAATTTAAATACAAAGTTAGTTAATCATGTGCACAACTTATTTCTGAAAATAAATTAAACGAATATAAAATGTAATCTACCAACAAAAAACCTATTAAAATGAACACATTCCATTGTAAGTTTTACAATTAATAAAAAAGGATCTACTTCAATCATTTCAATCACTTGTAGGTACAAACCTTTAACCTATACCATTATAACCAAAAGAGGTGGTTGAAACTTAAAATTTATTACAAAAACAGACCATTTGTTAGGCCTAGTTGAATAACAACAGAATAAATGCAAACGTACTTGGTTGTTTTTAACTCTGATTAATGGAATAAAATTAATTTTAACAATTGTTTAGATGACTTGATTTATTCATGACTAGAATACAGTTTGACACTGGCTGTGTATAAATACTCTACATAGACATGGCATAAACATACATAACAATTAACTATATACACATTTGGCATTCTGTTTCGTTCAAATTATTTACTTTCAAAACTAGGAAATTTCAAAGCTTGAGGATGTATTACTTTGATATGTTGAGACAACGTATCGTTACGTGTGAACGGTTTATTGCAAATAGGACAATGAAACTGCGGTTTCTGTCCGCATTCAAATCTTAAATGACGCGTTAAAGTTCCTTTCAAAGAATACGATTTACCACAACGATTACAATTATAACCAACAGGCTGCGATAATTTAAACATAATTGGTGATATTGGTCGCCTGATTTCTTTATCTCCTTTTAATTGTTGTGCCACATTTAACTCCACTGTCCAAGACAACCCTGAAATATAGACAATCGTTAGTTTATGTCCACACAATAAATGTTCGTATCATATTTATTTGGCTTAGCAAATTCTGTTTTGTCGTGCAATATAGTAAAAACAGTTAATAATTTTAAAAGGATTTTGTAACAACTCCATAATTTATTGATGATAGTAATCAGTATTTTATAGAAGTAAAATTTTCTTTGTTGTTGAAAAATAAGAATATAATATATTTTTAAAATGGCCGATATTAAGATTGAAATTCTTACCTGCATATTTATTAATTACGTGTTGAATTTTATATAGGCCTATTTGTAAATATTGCTACTAAAGCAGTGTTATTAGACAATCAACGGAGGTAAGTACACTTATTGTAATCGACAAGACATCATAAACAAACTAAATATAATAAGTTGCTTTTAAGTTATCGCTAAAATTACACAACACCATTAGTTGAACAACTTGTGTTCCCAATTAGAACTAAATTCTTTTCCAATTTCAGTGGTCTAATTGAACAAGCCTCAAACCACTGAAAACAAATAGGACAATTTTATACATTTTGTTAAGAAACCAGATACAATTAAGGGAAAATGCAAACATGTTAGCAGCCTTATATGTTTTTAAAACGTGTCTATTATTTTGAAAACATATGTTCATATTATTGAGACCTTGAACTTTGAATAAAAAGAACTCATAAGAAGATTGTGAATCAAACTTTTATGATAGGGTATAACTTAGTTAACGTCCAAGATGTCATAAAAGCAAGTTCTTTGCCTAACCCAACAATTCTAAAATGTTGACTAAAATAAACCTCAAATAGGCTTGAAAGCAACATTGACGTTAAACCACGAGTTAAAATTTCAATTGTATTACAAACAACACAGCATTGTCATTCAAACCTTTTGGTTGCAAATGTGTACAGGCTATAGTAAATCAAGTTTAAATCAACTTCTCTTATAGAAGAGATATTTTAACAACATTATCTTAACTTATAGATTAGGAAACACTGCACAATATTTTAAAATGTAAGACCGAGCACAAAACAAATTTAAATTTGAACGGGATAACGGTACAGACAATTCAAACAAAATTTTAAAATAATTTTATTAACTATTTAGCCTAAAACAATAAAATAAATATATCAAAAAAACATAACAATTATGAAATGTCTACAGACATATGCACTGATTTACTATGGACAGTCAGTTTATCACGACGGAAAAACTTCTTCTCACACGACAAACAAGAAAACTGTGGTTCTTTCCCGCACTCGTAACGGATATGTCGAAATAAATTTCCTTTCCTATTGTAGACTTTACCACATTTATCACAGGGGAATATACCAATGATATTTGGCATGGATAGTTCATTGTGATCAGATGAAATGTAATGAGATTGGTTAAACAATCCTGAAACATTGTAAAATACAAGGCTAATAAATTAAATATAAACACCTCTTTTTTTTGTTCCTTCTAAGTACTTTTTCGTTTTAGTACTCAACCAAAACATAACTACATTTTTCTTAAGATAAATTTTGTAAAAATATATAATTGAGATCGAATCACAAATTGTTCGCCCATTTATGTGTTATCATTTTAATATTTATTTAATTTACAAAATAAATTCAAATATTTTAATTTAGAAAAAGATAAATCAATCTCATGTATAATATTCTGTAAGTAAAGTTTCAGATTCGATAAGATTTCTGTGACAATGATTTTATAGTTAAACAAACTATGTTTGTTGTATATTAAATAAAGTACAATAATATAAACCTTGTAAGATTTGTGCTTGACTTTTAGTACATAAATTAGTAACAATCAATAAGTATGGATGGAACGAGCAATTTCAATTAGTATTTTAAAAATGTATGTTTATTTTTAATATCATTTCCTTAAAACCTCAAACTAAAAATTTCACTAAACTTCTTTTTTGTCTACTAAGGTCGATTTTACATCAGTGTTTTGAATTATAGATTGATATATATATATATATATCAATACTAGGGGGCTTTGCCCCCTGATCGCTCCGCTCACCAAACCCCCCCACTCCCCGATCACTCCGATCACTTTGCGATCCCCGGGGGGGCCCCGTTCAACTTTATTTTTTCGACTTGAATTCGACTTCATGAATTTTTGCGCCTGGAAGTTATGCAATATGTCTTCGCTACGCAATACACGGCGCCTGGAAGTTATGCAATGGTCACCGCTACGCAATACACGTATTTAATCTATTCTTGTTACTTTATAATTATGAGAAGAAGAAGTAGAAAAACTTTTTTATATAATAGAGATTTATTTTTCTTCTTACTGACTCAACAGGATCTTCTTTCCCCGCTAATTTTTCCAAGCCCGTTCCCTTTACAGTGGTTTCGCTAGATAGTAGCTATTCTTATTCTTTATGAGAAGTAGAAAAACTTTTTTATAAAATAGAGAGATTTATATTGCATACTTTTGTCTTGGTGGTAAACAAAAATACAAAAGTAAGATGATAACAAATATTTTTTAAATTTTCAATGTTTGGAATTCGGAATACTTGTTCATTAATTAATAAGGAGTAGTTTCTTTAAAATATTCCCTAATTGCTTGAATTTTTATGAGTAAATGTTGATCAGAAAAAGGATTATTTTTTTTTTTTTTTTTTTGTAATACACTATAATAAATACATACAATCCTGCATCTAAACTTGCCTCAGATCCAACTGTTAAAGGGATGTGATGACTAAATTCACAATGAAAACAGAAAAAATACTCAAACTACTAAAACACTAAACAATAAATTTATTAACAACTTATATTTATTAAACTAAGATCATGTTCATTTCTTTGACATCTTTAGGCATCATTGTCAGAGGGTTGTTGTTCTAAGTGAAGGAAATAACAATAAAACATAATTTTTTTCCTTCAAGATAGTTAAGACTAAAAAAGAATAGCGAATAGAGTAGCTCACATAAACTGATCACCACTGTCATCGTTCGGACAGTGAATTTTAAGACAATGAATTTAGCAAAGTACCCCAAACCACACAAAACAATAAAGTTATACAAATTTCAAAGTCATCAGTCTCAAAAGTTTATCTCAGTTATTGTTATGTGTGACTTTGGGTAATTTTCTTCATTTTCACAGTGGTCGTAAAAAGCATCCCATAGCAATGAGTTAATCGAGCTGCGATGACCATATTCCTTTTCCAGTATTCTCCGTATGTTACCACACTCCGCCCGGCTAACCCTTTTCTCCATGTGGACTGAAAGAATCAAGCCTCCACAAGAAATTGTACCGTGTCAACCATTTCTAGGCTTTCTACAATACGATTTCTTACTAAAATTTTCCAAAACTACCTTAGATTAATTTTATTGTTGTTTTTGTTAACTGAAACTCTCTCTGGAGTCATGCCAATTTGAGGAGCCTTCACCTTTGTTTTAATAGGCCCCTACCATAAATTTAAAATAAACTTAAAACTAACACCACTAGTTCAGGAACTAACTTATAACTGAAAAATAGATTTTGGTTTTAAAAGTAAAATAATATTCTTATATTTTCCTTTAACTCTAACATACATAACATATAAACATGAAATATTGAGACAATTTTTGGGATATACTGCATAATATATTTGAATGACCTTTTACCTATTTTGACAATTTTATTTCTTTAATATTTGCTATTATTTAAAACCCTTTCATGAGAGATTGGTACTTAATTAAAATGAATTTAATTTTCTCTATATTAATTTATATATTTTATAAACCTAGAATTTATTCGAGTGAAGTTAATTTTTACTAATATTGTTGATAAGATAATTTATTTGTCTCAAAGCGGTACATTGAGTTTATGGGTGATCCTACTACACTTGGAGTCTCTGCAGGTCTTGAAGTCGTCTTGGATTCCAGAAAAGTTATGCCACACGGACTTCCTACTCCAAGTTGGTTACAGTTGCTGCTTCTGGTTGGTGTTCCTTTCGTCTGGATTCCTCCCGTAAGTCCTTACAAGATAGACGTTTCTGCTGCTCCCGAATTCTTGAGTACAAATAGTAGTCCTTAAATGTGATCGGTATTTGAAATATGTGTGTTTATTGTATAATTTTTACTATACATTAATTGTACTCTAAGAGGAGATTACAAGTGAATAGGTGACTTAAAGTTTATATATTGTTATTGTCTGGTGTCCAAAATACGAGTTTATGCTGATAATGACTAAGGGACTTTAAATTTACATGTTGTTACTGCATCCTGCCCAAAATACCATTGTCAAAGTGTGTGTACCGTCTTGCTTGTTCCAAGAGATAAGTTTTGCCAACTTGCCTTTTCCATTATTTACCTACTTTTCCCTCTACTAGTTTTGATTTATTTCTTTTTTCATGAATTTTGTAATTACTGTATTACGTTCCCAGATTCCTGGTTAAATTCCCTATGGCCTAATAGTTTCAGCTTAATTAATTAGTGTATCTTAATTATTTCAATCATTATTAAATTATTTGTTGACAGTCCATTTTTCGAATTATGGGCGTGTTTTCCCGCTATCTACTCATGACCTTAGGCTTGTCGGAATCCTTTCTGTCAAGAATTGCCTTGCCTTCAAAGCTATGCCAAAGTTATCTTTTGGTTAGCTGATTTTTTCTAATTTCGTCTACTATCAACTTGCCTTACAATAAACCTGTCCCTCTATCTCTCAATTGATTTTACATTTTCATACATCATTTACGATCTATGGTCATATTTCAAATTTCGTAACCTACTTTTATTTATTTTTAATTTAATGGAAATTTCAAAAATATTTACATAGGTAGGCCTACTTTATTTATTGAAACCTACTGACAGTTTGTCATCATTTTGCGTGTAGTAGGCCTATAACAGATTATAGTAATTTCTTTTATATTTTCACTTGGTTTAAGTTAATTACTTATTTTGTAAAAATTATGTATTATTTATTTACATTTTAAAATTTATTTTTTCTGTAATTTACTTCTGCCCTATTGTTCTAACCTAGTCTCTTTTTTAATCTTTAAATTTACTATACTTTTAATTCAATTCAATTTATTTTATTTCCTTATAATAACAGTACAAAAAATACATATTTTTAAATACAAGGAAATGTGCCCACATAAGCATATTAGCCTGTGTGTGGGCACGAGTCGCATCTGAAATATCCACAACAAGGAAGACATATTTTAGGCCTAGTCTACATTAGAAATTTACAATTTAAATACATAATATAGGTTGAGTGGAAAGTGCCAAACGAAGGAATTCAAGTCAAAATCGGACCAGAACAACCCGGGTCAACAAAATAATACTTTAGATTCACATTTTTCATGACATCATATATTTGCTTGTAACTGTAATAATATTTATAATTAATACACTTTTCTTTTCCATTTTACCAAGTCAGTTATTGTTAAACATTAAAACAAAATTATCAACGCTTAAGTCCATTTTCTCTCAATAACCTGTCCTATTTGTTCAGTAAAAATCATTAGTAACCTTGTAGTTTTCAGCCTCCCTCAGGGATTTAGGCCTAATAATCCGCCTCAGTCAACTTGCTGCTGTCAGAACATCCAACACAGTAGTGCAGGTTCAAATCTACTTGAAGGCATTCAACTTCTGTGCTACAATAGTCTAACGTTAAGTAAAGACGTTCAGAAAAAAATTATTGAAATTTTTACACAAAATACTTTAAAATATGCACCTTTCCTACCTAGATTTGATCAGACATCAAAGTTGATATTATATCGGAATGGACAGTGTGAAGATGTCTCGTTAAATTTGTTTTTTGATGAAATTTTTTCAAACAGTACAAACACCCAAAGTTTGGTTCTTTCCCACATTCTAATCTTAAATGTCTGTTTAAATCAGATTTGTGACGATATTTTCGACTGCAATTCAAACAAGGAAACATGTTTTCTGAAAAATTATTTCTATTATTGCTAGAATCCCAATACGATGTATTTTTATTAGGTTTCTGAAAAAGTTCATTCGCTTTTAACTCCATATTCGTAAGCTGATAATTACTAGGTTGAGAAGAAACTTTTCTGTAACCTGCAACAGTGAAAAATTTAGACCTCGCATTAAAACTGTGTGAAAACTTCATATTGAATAGTGATAACTGGGCAAAATAAAGAATTTAAGACTAAAACTAAAAATGTAAAATAAGAATCACAATATAACTACTTTTGTTTTATAGTTAAAATAGATAGAAAGTGAAGGTTACTGTGTTTATTTTGTCCATACCATTTCCCCCTTTTTTTTTAGTAATTTTTGCCATACCTTTTGATAACCATAACTTGATAACTTATGAGCAAACTTGATACCCTAGGTTAACTTTTAAAAACAGAGTCCAAAACAAACCCAAACCTTTTGTCCTGAGACTAGGTTTTGTTACTAGTCATATTTTATATAAAAGTTTACAACTCTTTTAAACTAACTCAACTATTTTTACAACAACTATTTTACTGTACAACTATTTTTATGTTGCATAATTCTAGTGACTCATAAATACGTAAATTTAATTTTTAACGTACGATCATTCAGACACGACTACGACACAGAAGGAGAAACAATCATTTCATATCCATTGATTATCACATTCGTCCAGTGGAATACAAAGTGAAGAATACGAGCACATCGTGGCTTGAAGAAGACATTAGTCACAAAACAAGACCTACATTGCCAAATATGAGCAATTCCAGTAATACCAATTACATATTTTTTGAGAAGGGAATAAGTTACAAAATTATCACCCCCAATTGCTTTTGGATGTCTTGGTGGACGAGGATAAATCGGCAAGTTCTTGAGCCTAATAACTCGATGCTAAGCACTCTACCACACTGCTTTTCCATTATCTAATAGTCATTTATTTTATTTCAACAACTTTACTTTAAATCCTACAATCAAATCGTATTAATTTTACACTGTTAAAGTCATAAATCCAACGTACATGTAACCAAATCTATAAAACATATATTTTCCAAACTATATTACATATATATACATTTACATGATATGCACATTATCACCAACTAATGATTTCATATGTACAACAAATACATGAGATTTAAGGTTGCCTTTCTGATGAAAACTCTTATTACAGTAGGAGCAATGGAACTGAGGTTGTTTCCCACATTCATACTTCTCGTGGTTACGTAAATTACGTAAATGTTTATACGATTTTCCACATTGTTCGCAATAAAACTGTTTTTCAACGGAATCGCCCGAAGTGCATCGATAATCTTGAACCATAACACCTGTTAAATTTAAAATTAGAATTACTTTATTTTTAAAACATGTTCAATTAAAATATTCTTAAATTTTCACAGTGAAAGAATCAAATAAATTATACTATTTACACTAAATATTATTTTCAAATGAATTATTTAGGTTTAAAAAAAGAATTGTATACATTAGTTAATATATTTATCACTATAATGAAAATAATTTAACTTCATTAAATTAAGACATTCATTTGATCCAGACATCCACAAAATTCAGGAATAGGTCTTTAAATACTCAACAAAAGTTCCAAGAGTTCAAGTTTAGTAATTTATTGTAATAAAGGAACTTTATATAATATTAGCGGCTCTACCCCTGCTCGCTTCCCTCGCCAACATACACGGTGGCGACCCATGGTGATACCAATGCAAACATATTATTGTGTATTGTGTTATATTTACGGAAATGATGATTGATTAGGACAGAAGCACTTGGATATATATTGGGTGGTGGGAGTAGCTGTGGCATGTACATAATGTAAGACAGAGATCGAAATAGACACGAAATATCCCCAACATTTGTCCGTAAAATCCCAAATTTTGCCCATAATTTTTCATTTTTTATAAATGTTTTCGGAATAAAAAGTATCCTAAAATATTCTCTGACTAGTCATCTACATGTTAACGAAAGTTTCGTCAATATCGGTTCACCCAGTTCCGGAGATTAGCCCGGCCAAACAGACAAACAAAAAATGTATAAATGTGTGTTTAGGTTTTGGTAATGTGTAAATAACCAAATGAGCTTAGAAAAAAACTTATATTTTGAAATCACAGACACTCCAGTTTGATTTATATGAATAGCTAGTTTTATAGAGTTTCCTGGATCACTTATTAATATAAATTTAATGGTGTGACACAGTCGTTTCATTCAGTCAAGCGATCCACTATTATATTCTAGAAAACTAATGCAGTTTCGGAAGGTTCACACACATTTACAGAAGTAAAGATTATCAGTCGTAAGGAATTCCTGTGGCATTATTTAATATTTTACATACACTGAAACTCGACTGGTCAACTATTTGATAGTAGTGTACTTCAGCATGACAGTGGATCACATAAAGGTATAAAATATACCATTGTATATGTAAAAAAAAGGAGAAGCCACCTAAAAAAGACTATCAATCAACTCTTCTGATCATCCCTATTACCTAATTTTGAACAGAGAACAGGTTCTACAAATTGTCTTTATAAAATCTTAAAAGTTGGATTTAAGATTTTTCCTAAAGTTTACAATACAATAAAATTACTGTGAATGACCTCATTAAAAGTTATATAAATGGGAGGAATTGATAATAGGAAAATAAGTATAATGCCATTCAGAACACTAAAACCAACTCGTAGACTGGTTCAAAAATCCACTAATCACTATCTCAGAATTTATGTTTATAACAGACATTTTAGTTCACAAGCAATTAACATTTTTAGATTTAATCCTTAAAACTCTTTCATGAATCAAAAGCATGTTCGCTATAGTAACCTATTGTTCATAAATTTTTACTTGCCGGCCAGGCATGAAGTTACTTAGATGATGAGCATACTTATAGTTTGAAACAGTGAAACTTCTAAATGAAGGTGTAAAAAACTGGTACATACTGCTGGCAAGGAAAGGATTCTTTCAGCACTGAAACTGCCATTCTGGTTTTGGGATAAATAGATAAAACGTTTATCTAAAACTGGCTCAAGGGAAGCACTAAGGTAATTGGAAAAAGAGGAAGAATTGTACACAGTCAAAGATCATACTGGAGGTATCTGATAAGGGTAGGCTAAATGGCTGATAGCTCTTTTTAGAAAGGACATGAGGACATTGGTAGGGATAGGCAAGAGGGATTCTCCCTTTGCACTTTATTGCTTCTTATGAAAGGAAATAATTGCATAAGACATGAGAGATAGAGGTGGAGGAGGTAGAAATTTCTCATCTGCAAGGAGGACAGATAGGGAAGTAAAGGTGAAAAAGTTTTTCTCTGGATAAAGTGGTGGGTAGAAGGGGGGGTATGCAGCCTAACTACGGAGAACATACCATGCAGAGACATACGAAGATCATAACCTACAGAGAGATAGAGTAACATACAAACCACATATCCAAACATGATGTTGTGAAAGAATTAGTGTAATGTATTACATCGTATTAGTTCTTTGCTGAGGTGCTGAGTTCAATACTGCATTGTTATTTTCAGGCAATGATGAAAGCCACAACAACAAAAATCTATTTTCTTAGAGTCGGTGTACTTTTAACCCTCTAGATGTTGGACCACTCAAAATGAGTGGTCTGAACGCACTGCCATAGTGAATTGAGTAGTATGTGACAACTCAAAAATAGTGGGGTGTGAATATTTCACCCACTAAAAATCATCCAATCGCAATAAAACAAAAACCGTTGGAAAGTAAATGTTTTAAACTTTAATTTTTGTATTTTCAAATCTGTTCTAAGAAGTATATTTTTGACCAATAATATAAAGATACCATTGGATTCGTCAAGATTTTAACTTTCTAAAACTGCCTTCCAATCAGACGTCACTATTATAGTTTCAAAAATATGAAGGTTTCTGTAAACCCTTGCAATTGGACAGATTTCAACCAATAAAACAGCACATTTTCAATTCAAGATATCCCTTACAATTCACATTATTTGTTTAGACTTGTTTATATCTATCTTTCGTTTTGTGTAAAGCAAACCATACTTACTCTGTAAGAACGGTTTTGTTCTTACAGTGCTGAGAAATACTGACAAATTCAAAACTCAACTTTCTCACGCTCCCGAAGTGGTATTTGCAACGGTTTTTCACACAGATCATCGTATTTGATGCGCCCATGAGAGGATTAATTTGTTTGATCTAATTTTGTGATTCGATTAAAAGAGGGTCAAATACTTTTATGACATAATAATTCACAAGTATGTAGTTCAATTCTTTAATTTATTCTCTACACTTTCTGAAAATAATATTTCATTTTTGAAAGGATATATTCCTAAATTACTATTCAAACTAGTCCTAGTTTTGATAGCAGTCTTGTTGTACGGACATGAAAACTGGTTGTAAGGACATGATTTCAAAATAAGAAATTTGAAATTGAAAAATATACAAAATGTATATTGTAAATATACAGTTACGAAACTTTTTTATATTTACGAAAGAAATTGCAAAAAATGTTTACTACTTTTTATGTAGGCCTACAAAAAATGTTCACTACTTTTTATGTAGGCCTAAAGTTGAACTTTTTCCTTTCTTTACTGGACATTTTTTGTTTCTTGAGCTAATAACTTTGTACATTTTACATCAATAATTTTTTTACAGGCATATATAAATTCTTTGAATTTTTCTGTAAAAAAAAAAGCTATATAACCCTTTTGGATAGGTTTATAATTACTATATTTGGCGAATTTTAGAAAATGTGCTTGCACATGCACTGAAATGGCTTGGCGTTGCAAAAAATTAGCATGAACAGATCAAGGGTTAAAACCTGACAAATTTTGTTCAATGAAATTAAATGCAGAGCTGAATTAAAAAAAATGAATACTATATAAAAACGTTTTTAATTAATGTCAAACATGATTTTGCGTTGAATCTGAATCTTTTGTTACAAATTGTAAAAATTCATTAATACTTCATTAAATACAATTTAAAAATAAAGTGTAAATTTCAGAAAATTAAGTTGTAATTTTATTAACAGTAATATTTTCACTACTCCTACAATTGTATAAATTTGTTTTAAACAACAGAAGAATACTGCATGAAAAACTTTATCTCTAACCCTTAGAGCTCAGGGCAGATGTTTAACTAGGACCATCTTCTAATCACTGCATCCAGTGCTCAGCGGTCACAGCCATTAAGAAAAAAATGTATCTTGGAAAAGAATAATTTTGCTTCAATAACACTCAAAGTATAACCATAAATTGCCTGCATTAAAAGAAATAATTGTAAATTAAGTAGTTTGTATACAACATTTGAGTAGTCTAGATTTAAAACTCAAATCTAAAAGAAAAAACTAAATCTGAACCTGTTAAAATTATAGGAAACTATTACAAATAGTAAGGTAGAAAATAAAATGCTTGGTTTTATAAACTATATAAAACGTTAATTATTTATTAAAGTTATATTTCACAAATATAATGTAAAAGTTCATAACTAACCAATATTTTCTCGAAATGCAACTACTGTAAGTGCTTTAGGATCATATGGGTTTTAAGGTTTCCTTTTTGATGGAAACTCTTATCACAGAGGGTACAATGGAACTGAGGAGTTTTCCCACACTCGAGTCTCTCGTGTTTACGCAAGCTACGTTGATGTCTGTAAGGTTTAAAGCATTGTTTACAACAAAACGGTTGTGAAGCAGCATTGCGAGCAGTGTAACCTTCGCTCATTAAACCTGTCAAATATAAAACATAATATTTAAAAAAAGTATAATTAAATATTCTCTGAATAGTCCTCTACATGTTAATGAAAGTTTCGTAAAAATCGGTTCATCCATTCCGGAGATTAGCCCGGCCAGACAGACAAAAAATGTATAAATAACCAAATGGGCTTAGAAAAAACTTAGATTTTGAAATCACAGACACACCAATTTTACTTATATGTATAGATAGTTTTATAGAGGTTCCTGGATCACCTATTAATATATAAAGGTACAGTCGCTTCGTTATTATATTCTAGAAAACTAATGCAGTTTCGGAAGGTTCACATTCATTTACAAAAGTAGTAAAGATTATCAGTCGTAGGAAATCGCTGTGGCATTATTTTAATTTATATTAGGAAAATAAGTATAAGGCCCTCCAGAACACTAAAACCAACTTGTAGACTTGTTCAAAAATCCACTTATCACTATCCTAGAACTTATGTTTGTAACAGACGTTAATTCAAAAGCACTTAAAATTTCTAGAATAAATCCTTAAAACTCTTTCATGAATCAAAAGCATGTTCGCTATAGTAACCTATTGTTCATAAATTTTTACTTGCTGACCAGGTATCAATTTACAGAAACTTCTAAATGAAGGTGTAAAATACCGGTGGATACTGCTGGCAAGGAAAAGATTCTTCCAGCTCTGAAACTGCCATCCTGGTTTTGGAATAAATAGGTAAATCGGTCATCTAAAACTGGCCCAAGAGAAGCACTTAGGTAATTGGAAAAAGAGGAAGAATTGTAGACAGTCAAAGATCATACCGGAGGTATCTGATAAGGGTAGGCTAAATGGCTGATGACTCTATTTAGAAAGGACATGAGGATATTGGTAGAGATAGGCAAGAGGGACTCAGCCTCTGCACTTTATTGCTTCTTGTGAAAGGAAATAATTGCATAAGACATGAGAGATAAAGGTGGAGGAGGTAGAACTTTCTCATCTGTAAAGAGGACAGATAGGGAAATCAAGCTGAAAAGGTTTTTTTCTGGATAAAGTGGTGGGTAGAAGGTGTGGTATGCAGCCTAACTAAGGGAAAATACCATGCAGAGACATGTAGATCATACCTTCATGGAGATAGAGTGTAAGGACGTAGCCGGGGGTAGGGTTAGGGGGTCAACCCCCCATCCCCCAAATTTAGCAGTAAAAATTAAAACTAGGTTTAAAAAGTGCAAGTGCAGTGTCAAGCTCACATGTGCGTCCTTAGCAGTGAACATGTTAAAAGGGTTTAAATTCAAATCCCCGTCCTGACCTTAACCCCCCTACCCCCGAAAAGTTTTCCTGACTACGGCCTTGATAGAGTAACATAAAAACCACATATCCAAACAATGATGTTTTGAAAGGGTTTTTCAATTAGTGTAATGTACATAGTTTTAGTCTTTTGCTGAGGTGCTGAGTTCAATACTGCATTCTTATTTTTCAGGCAATGATAACTGTGAAGGTTTTTCTCCTGAAAGCCACAAAAACAAAAATCTTATTTTCTTAGAGTCGGTGTGCTTTTAAAACCTGCTAAATTTTGTTAAATGAAATGAATGCAGAGCTGTATTAAACCAAATGAATTCTATGTAAAAACTTTGTTAATGTTGAAAATTATTTTGTGCTGAATTTTTTGTTACAACTTGTAAAATTTCATTAATACTTTATTAAATACAATTTAAAAATAAAGTGTAAGTTTCGAAAGAAATTAAGTTGTAATCTTATTAACAGTAATATTTTGACTACTCCTACAAATTTATAAATTGGTTTTAAACAACAGAAGAATACTGCATAATCAACTTAACTCTAACCCTTGGAGCTCAGGGCAGATGTTTAACTAGGACCATCTTCTAATCACAGCTCAGCAATCACAACCATTTAGAGAAACATTTATCTTGGAAAAGAAAAATTTGGCTTCAATAACAATCAAAGAATAACCATAAGTTGCCTGCATTAAAACAATTATAAACTAAGCAGTTTGTATACAACATTTAAGTAGCATAGATTTAAAACTCAAATCTAAAAAAAAAAAATAAATCTGAACCTGTTAAAATTACAGGAAACTATTACAAATAGTAAGGTAGAAAATAAAACTCTTGGTTTTATGAAATGTATAAACGTTAAGTATTTATTAAAGTTATATTTCACAAATGTAATGTAAAAGTTCATAAATAACCAATATTTTCTCAAAATGCAACTACTGTAAGTGCTTTAGGATCATATGGGTTTTAAGGTTTCCTTTTTGATGGAAACTCTTATCACAGAGGGTACAATGGAACTGAGGAGTTTTCCCACACTCGAGTCTCTCGTGTGTACGCAAGCTACGTTGATGTCTGTAAGGTTTAAAGCATTGTTTACAACAAAACAATTGTGAAGCAGCATTGCTAGCAGTGTAACCTTCGCTCATTAAACCTGTCAAATATAAAACATATTATTTAAAAAAAGTATCCTACAATATTCTCTGAATAGTCCTCTACATGTTAATGAAAGTTTCGTAAAAATCGGTTCACCCATTCCGGAGATTAGCACGGCCAAACAGACAGACAAACAAGATTCAAGATTCAAGATTTTTTTTATTCCACACATTTTTTACAAATACAAGTTACAGAATGACAACTAAACCAAAAATAAAAAAACAAAAATAAAAATGTATATAAATGTTTGTTTAGGTTTTGATAATGTGTAAATAACCAAATGAGCTTAGAAAAAAGCTTACTATTTTGAAATCACAGACACACCAATTTTATTTATATGTATAGATAGTTTTATAGAGGTTCCTGGATCACTTATTAATATATAATGGTACAGTCGCTTCGTTATTATATCCTAGAAAACTAATGCAGTTTCGGAAGGTTCACATTCATTTAAAAAAGTCAGTCGTAGGAAATCGCTATGGCATTATTGGACATTATTTTAATTCATAATAGGAAAAGAAGTTTAAGGCTCTCCGAACACTAAAACCAACTTGGAGACTTGTTCAAAAATCCACTTATCACTATCCTAGAACTTATGTTTATAACAGACGATAACCCTTTTCCCGGTATTCCGTAGTAACTCGTAGCGATTTATTTTTTTCACTCCCCGGCTTTCCGTACTAATCCGTGGTAGAACTTTAAATGCGTATAACTTTGCCATCTGTTGGAATAATTTAAAACTAACTTCAGAAACGTGTTCAGAGAACATTTTACAGTACAGTTGTATTTGATTTGTAATTTCTTCCAGCTGTTTAGGGTTTAAGATCTGTGTTTATAATTATCTGTAGCACAACTTTTGTAAACCAAGAGTCATGTAAAACATGGCTAGACTGAATTTAAAATACATGGTTAATTTTTTGATTTGTTAAATGTAGTTTTGTAGTAATTGAACATAAATATAACAGACAGTTTATGGCCTAACAAATATAAAGTGTCTTCTAACATTTTTGTATTAAGTTATAACTGTGAATGAACTTATTTTTCAATTTGTTTTTTTATTTTGACTTAAAAAAATATCAGTGCTGCATTAGGTAAATAAATATACAAATTTTATATATACTAATATAATATTAAGATATGGTAAAAATGTCATGTATATTGAATAAGTAGTTAATTAGTTATCATAGTTTCAATATAAGTGACAAATTTGGCTTTTTAAGAAGTCTGGTATGAGGCACTTGGTGTCAATTATGAATACCGGGGAAAGGGTTAATTCACAAGCAATTAAAATTTTTAGAATTAATCCTTAAAACTCTTTCATGAGTCAAAAGCATGTTCGCTATAGTAACCTATTGTTTATAAATTTTTACTTGCCGACCAGGTATGAATTTACAGAGACTTCTAAATGAAGGTGTAAAATACCGGTGGATACTGCTGGCAAGGAGAAGATTCTGCCAGCTCTAAAACTGCTATTATGGTTTTGGAATAAATAGTTAAAACGTCTATCTGAAACTGGCCCAAGGGAAGCACTAAGGTAATTGGAAAAAGAGGAAGAATTGTAGACAAGTCAAAGATCATACTGGAGGTATCTGATAAGGGTAGGCAAGAGGGACTCAGCCTCTGCACTTTATTGCTTCTTGTGAAAGGATATAAATGAATAAGACACGAGAGATAAAGGTGGAGGAGGTAGAACTTTCTCATCTGTAAAGAGGACAGATAGGAAAATCAAGCTGAAAAGGTTTTTTTCTGGATAAAGTGGTGGGTAGAAGGTGGGGTATGCAGCCTAACTACGGGGAACATACCATGCAGAGACATGTAGATCATACCTACATGGAGATAGAGTACAAGGCCGTAACCAGGGGGAGGGCTAAGGGGTCGCCCCCCCCCCCAAATCCCAAAATTTAGCAGTAAAAATTAATACTAAATTAAAAAAGTGCAAGTTTAATTATAAAATAGGCAACACAACAGAGGATCCAACAACATATTCTACATCATTGTGCCTTATTATAAGGTAATTCATTGTATTATTTAATTGTGACTTGGTACCGTAAAAATGTATACTAAATCATTGTGCATTGCATGCATACTAATATTTAGATTTGCTTGATTAAACTACAACGTACAATACGTTACAGCCTTACTCTCTTGTGAGCTAGATCTGATCTATTAAATAAGAAAACTACAAAGGTTCAACAAAAATACTTTACTTTAAAAAAACAAAATCATTCATCATCCTTACATCATATATTTTACATGGGTAACTATATAAAAATTTTAAAAACAAGCATGGAAATTGGTGTTTAACACGTTCACTGCTACTCAAATTTTGTATTTCCTATGCTAGGAGCTGACCTTTCATTTCTTATATTTATAGCCTAAATGAGTAGAAATTACTTTTATTTTTGAACCTTTATACGTAATAATCACTAATATTTTAAAGCGGACGCACATGTGCGTCCAAAGCATATAGGCTTAAAATTTACGCGCGAAGCACGCAATGCTCCGTGTATTGAAAACTCTCCCAATACGGGGGTTGGCGTGCGAAGCACGTAATCCACTGTGCATCGGCCGCTTCTCTTAGTGTTTAGTGTCAAACTCACATGTGCGTCCTTAGCAGTGAACGTGTTAAAAGGGTTTAAATTCAAATCCAAGGTCCTGACCTGACCCCCACCCCTCCCCCGAAAAGTTTTCCTGGCTACGGCCTTTATAGAGTAACATAAAAACCACATATCCAAACAATGATGTTGTGAAAGGGTTTTTTCAATTAGTGTAATGTACATAGTTTTAGTTTTTTGCTGAGGTGCTGAGTTCAATACTGCATTGTTATTTTTCAGGCAATGATAACTGTGAAGGTTTTTCTCCTGAAAGCCACAGAAACAAAAATGTATTTGAGTCGGTGTGCTTTAAAAACCTGCTAAATTTTGTTAAATGAAATTAAATGCAGAGCTGTATTAAACCAAATGAATTCTATGTAAAAACTTTGTTAATGTTGAAAATGATTTTGTGCTGAATTTTTTGTTACAAATTGTAAAAATTCATTAAGGGCAGATGTTTAATTGGGACCATCTTCTAATCACTACTCAGCAATCACAACCATTTAGAGAAACATTTATCTTGGAAAAGAATAATTTTGCTTCAGTAACACTCAAAGGATAACCATAAGTTGCCTGCATTAAAACAATTATAAATTAAGCAGTTTGTATACAACATTTGAATAGCCTAGATTTAAAACTAAAATCTAAAAAAAGTCAATCTGAACAAAAGTTAAAATTATAGGAAACTATTACAAATTAAGGTAGAAAATAAAACGCTTGGTTTTATAAAATGTATAAAACGTTAATCATTTATTAAAGTTATATTTCATAAATGTATAATGTAAAAGTTCATAAATAACCAATATTTTTCTCGAAATGCAACAACTGAGAGTGCTTTAGGACAGTATGTTTTTTAAGGTTTCCTTTTTGATGGAAACTCCTATAACAGAAGCTACAATGGAACTGAGGAGTTTTCCCACACTCGAGTCTCTCGTGTTTACGCAAGCTACGTTGATGTCTGTAAGGTTTAAAGCATTGTTTACAACAAAACGACTGTGAAGCAGCATTGCTAGCAGAGTAACCTTCGCTCATTAAACCTGTCAAATATAAAACATATTATTTTACACTTTGTATATTTCAGCATGAAATTAATTTACTCAGAATAATTTGAAACAGTTGTGAAAACCATAGGCTCATTTTGTGAAAGTTGGAGAAATTTATTCACTAGTAAGTTTTAACCAATTTGTAAAAAAAAATAGCTGCATTTTCACAACTTGGATCAGCAGTAAATTTCACTCCTGGGACTGTTAACACTTTTAAGTGGAAATTAATCAAACATCAGTTGATGTCTTTTTGTGACATTATTCAGGGAGTAAAAATAGAATGGAACCGATTAAACTTCTCTGCTTCTAAGAAAGTCTGAAACAATGTCTGACCTGTCATTTAGAAGCTTATGATCTATGCTTTTCAGGAAAAAAATTATTTATTACTTGGATAAGTTAACATTTTATGAGAAAAATGTGTGAACTATGGTTTCACGCATCTATTGCGTATGCTTACTACAGTTTATTATATTGTTTATATTTTAGCTAAGCAGCAAATGGGAAATGCTACCACTAACGCTTCTGCAATTTTCCTAAGTTAACTTAGCCAAGTAATTGTTTTAATATACAGGATGTTCCAAAATTCTCATTAAATGTATTTTACCTAAAAATTTTCAAATACAAAATAGTGTCACTATCTTAGTTGCTTAAAGTGATCAACTGTAGGATACTTTTAAAGGATTTTCCAAAAAATATTATCTTCTTGCTTTTTAGAGTGACAGACCTCAGGAAATTAGTATATCATAGTGCTTAGTTGAACGGTACAAAGAAACTTACTTAAATATTGATCGCAAATATAGGATATTATTGTTTGTTTTTAGACCCTATGTTGAAATATTTTATGATTTTTCCAATCATAAATATCAATAAAAATACCATATGAAGAGGATCATTAAACTAAACTCAATGCTACTAGATAGGAACATCATCCAACCTTTTGTAATTGAAAGACATTTAATTGTGAGGCCGTGAGGTCCAGTCTATTGTAGTTGGAACCTCCAACACAGGTTCGAACCTAGTTTGTGGTTATCAATATAAGTACGCTATGTGCTATTCTCACAGACTTCATTTTATCAATAAATTAACTAAGTACAATACCTGCTTTTTTGTTTTATCCAATCCTAAAATCACTGCGGTAATCACAAAGTGATTTTAGGATTGGATAAGACAAAAAAGCAGGTATTGTACCTAGTTAATTTATTGATAAAATTCTCCAATCCGTGGGCTAACATGTTGAAGAAAAAAAAACTTCGTAACTGGTTTTTAACACTTTTAAAATTCATTTTTTAGTCTCTGTAACTCTATAAAAACAGAAGATTTTTTTAATATAACTTTTAATGGTTTACTAAAAACCTTTAATGGTTTAGCAATTACATTCGAAATTTAAAATAAATACATTTTATGGAAATTCCGGAATTGTCATGTATGTTAAAACAGAACTGCTTCTATTTTTCGAGAAGCTTAGACCAAGCGTTTTCAAATGGGGACAGACATTTTTGTATCCTTCTTGAAATTAAGAAATCCAGCTGATTCCAAATCCTTTTAAAACTGTGTAAGTGACTGTTAGCTTGTATAACTAGTCCCACACAGCCTCTTCCTCACACAATAGATTATCTCAAGAATCTTATCATCTCCGTAGAAGAAACTTTAGCACCAATGCACAAGTTCAACTTTACTTCCATCTACATTATTCAATCACACTTGTATCTTTTCCCACAAATGTTATAAATGTTCATCAAACATTTGTTATACAAAATGTATTATTACATGTTCAAAGGTAAAAAGTGACTTAAATAACAATACTTAAAATTATGATTTCAATAAATTCATTGGTCTTTCAGTTTTTGTTGTTCAAACTCATGTTCAGAGTCATACAGTTTAATGACCTGTAAACCACAGAGGATGATGACCTTGACCTTGAAACATTGTCTGTGAGAAATCTAGTTGATAGTTTATTGCCTGCTTGTAGCAATGATGCACATATAGTAATTAATGTTAATGGTTTATGCAACAAACAGAATTGGATGTAAAAACATAAAATATTCAACATAGTTTTGTGTTTGTATGCCTTAAGGCTCGGCTCCCTACATTCAAAACGGCTAAGTTGGGTACCAATTTCAATGTTAAATAACCAAAACATACCTTCACTATTAAGCATATTTTTGTGCTGTTTTTTGTCAAAAAACGAAAGCTGTATTTTTTCCCTTAAAGTAAAATAGATTGTGGGGGTTGATTGCTAAGGTTTTCTGCAATATCTCTTTTTGCAACTGAGTAAAAAATTTATGAAGTTTCCTATTTTTTACTATTTATTTCATACGTTTATGAAAACAATAACACGGTTCTTGAAAATGTATTCAGCAAACAACATCCGCATATGACAGTACTTCAAAATGAAATCAAATTTTTAAATATATTCCACAAATTAACGGGGAAAAATGACTTATTCTGTAGCATTGCTCTTATGGGAATCAGATTCAATATGGCGGACAGGGTAGCGCCCCTTAAAAGGAAAACCCCTTATAGGATCACTTGTTTGATTTTCTCCAGAGGTTAAAACAAACACAATGAAATTCAGTACAACTAAAACCATTCTAAAATGTATAAATTAAAATAATAGACCTACAAAAATATTTTACCGTACATTTTTTAGGGTGGCCTACGTTTTGTGACATTTCATGATTATGATGAATGGAATATCGTATGAAAGGAATGTTTTCACATACATTTAAATAGATAAGGCATTTTAGATGTATTACTTTATAAATTATGCCTTGTAATCAAATGAAAATGCTTTTATATATTTTTAAATCAGTTAAGTTACAATTTTTAAAATATTGCTAAGTAATTTGAATGAGATCAATACTGTTGTTGTGGTTTATTTCACAGTATTTTTGTTGCCATTGGATTTGACTAGTTTATAGGCTAGTAAGTAATAGAAGTTACAGTCTTAGCTGATCACTTGACAAAACAAATTTGAAATCAAATGATTTGTTGTACAATGTCACAGACAGCTTAAAAACTGGTGAGACTAGTGTACCTGTTAGACAATCTGTGATACTACTTTAGGGGTAGATGGGTAGTTTTAAAGACGAGATTTTGTTTTATTTCAAAAAATGTAGCTTCTTATCTTTCGAAAAATGATGAAACAATTTGTTTAAAAAATACTTACTTTTCAACGAAGACTGTAACTGAGCAAGAAGGGGGTTTATATGAAATAAAAATAAACTTAAAATAATAAAAGTAAAGTATTTATTTCTATTCAAAATTACAAAGACAACTTGAGATTATAAAACATAAATATATAAATAAATAAATAAAAGTTAATTTAAATAAATAAAAAAGTAATAAATATATAATATTAACTTAGCATACAGGATACAGGTAGATGAAAACTGTAAAGAAGAATGAAACAAAGAACAATTTATGAAATTAATCTAAATATAGGCCTATCTCGAAACAGCAGAAGTGTACCTAAGTCAAAAAGGCCTAACTGACTTTTTACAAATAACCCATCAAGGGTTTTTCCAAAAAGAATGGAAGAAACATAAAAAGGTATACAGTATATATAAAACAGTTCATATAATCAATTAAAATGGAACACATATTAAATTTGTCTTAATTATTTGAAAGTATTAATATCCATTATCATAATGTGAAATAAGGAACAAAAAGTTTATTAAAATAAAAATAACAAACTGAAAACAGGTGTTAATCTTGGTGTGAAGTAAAGTGCGGAAGTGAGAACTTTACGCTTGGCTTTATGAATAAACAGTTACTTGGAAGAACATCATTAATGAGAAGTTCATGGTGAAAGTGAAACGTTCACCGGGCAAGATTGGTAATAGTCTGTGCAAATTATGTTTCTTATTTCGTTTCATTAAATCAACTCATCATGTTTTCATGTAAACTAATGGACCCTTCTAATCTTAAAAAGTTGTCTTTTGTAAATTTATGTTTTTGTCTAAATTTAATTGTTTTGATATTTATAATTCACATAATATTTATAACTAGGGGAGACCCCCTGCGTGCTCCGCACGCCAACCCCCGGTGCGACCTTCTAAAAACATATGTTATGTTTTATTTATAATAAAAAAGTGTAGGATTAATAATAACATCAAAACTAAGATGGTAAATAATGTTAAATGTTCAAATCAAATTATTTCTTATATTTTATAACAGTAGTAATAATAAAGGTTAAAAGAACCAGTAAGGCTCAGGTCTACACTTAATCAAAAACCTAACAAAAAAGTTATAAATAATAACCTCAAAACTAAGATGGTAAATAATGTTAAATGTTCAAAACAAATTAGTTCGTAAATTTTATAATTTGAATAAATAATTCATTTCCTCCCTTATAAAAATCAATATTTACTTCCACAAAGCAGCTGTATTAGTTAGTTTCTTATTATAAACAGCTGTTTTGTATTAAAATGTTTTTATAACCTTCTGAATCATCGTTATTTACATCCACGAAATCAGCTGGATTAGTTTGTTTCTTATTATAAACAGCTGTTTTGTATAGAAATGGTTTTTAAATATTTTCCATGTTAATCTTATGGGGAAAACCCGACCTTTGAGATTAGCTCACGCCATTAAGGATAAGAATTTTTGACATCTAAAACCTTATAGCAAAACTACGAAATGAGACGAATTTTTTGAAACCTCAAACATTAAAATTGGTCCAGAAATAAGGGAGGAGTTGTGTTTACAAAAAACGGCTTCACGTATTATATATAAAGAAGATACAGTATTAAAAATGTGGATGCCTATCGATAAAAAGTAGATTTTGAACAGTTATGTTAGTTCAGTCATTTATTAGGGGCACAAAACCCATATCCAACAAGAACTTGTGACATCACAACAAACCCAACCTTAGATCAGAGAGAGTGGTTGGCATATAATTAGAATATATCTTAGTACAAGCCTAGAACAAATTATTAATAACATAGAAAAATAAATAAAATTTATAAATCATTAACAGAAATCAAAATTGAATTGTGATGCAACCCTCACAATGCCACAAGATGTCAGTTTCTACTAAGAGATTTCTAGAACATTCCTTAGCTTGTGATGTGTAATATACATCCGATGATGTCACAAGATAATGATCCCTGTATGAAAGCTTCCAAAACATTCTCTGTATATGACACAAAGGTTTTGAACAATTTGTTAACTTGATTTTCTGTACTTAAAAGATATAGTTCTCATTTTTGGTTATCTTTTTTTCAATCAGGCTAAATGGTCACAAGTTTGGACTGTTTTACAAAAAGTATCATAAAGTATGTAATAGGGGGTAGGTAACAGTGGGTAGGTGACTTTCAGAATAACGTTTCGAGACTTTTGATTTCTTTTCCAAATATAAATATGCGAGTACAGTATTAGCAATTAACTTGCTTATTAATGTGTTTTAATGTTTCATTTCCTTCAGTTACAAACCTTAGTTTGTTGTTGTTAAATAAAATTTATTGAATGGGACAATGTTGTCTTTGAAATTTGAAGTAGCACAATAATGTCTAACATCAAACATTTGGTTACTTATTAAAAATATGTTCATCGCCAAAAATAAAGAATTACCAATCACTTTTTTTTAAATGTCATTCTTATTTATTTTCTAAAGACACTTCAGTAAATCAAATTAATTTGTGTTTCAAATAACTCCAATACCAAATAAATCCAAATACCACTCACTGACTCATCACTAAATCTCAAAAAAAACTAAACGGATTGGAATGAAATTTGGTATGTAGCGTCCTCTAGAGCCCTAGATGCTTGCTAAAAAAAGTTTTCAAAAAATTCTAAATTTTAGGGGGGGTTTGGGTGTGTCAAAGTTACTAAAAATCCTCATATTTAACTTTGATTTGTCTCTCCGTGCAAAGCCGAATCGGGCCATCTAATAATTGTAATAAATTTATAATGAGTTTTATTATTTTCTTTAGTAAAAATCTAGGCTAATGCAATGCAATCTTATTAAAAAATAAATTTAACTTGGCTTTACCGCAAAACTTTAATTCATACCAGTGAGAAGAAGTGTATGAACGATTTAAGTGAGAAATTAAGATTTAAAATTTTATGTAGGGGTTTTAAAAGAAATCCAGCTTGAAAACTGCATGCGAAATAATATTTAAATCCAGCTTGAAAACTGCATGTTAAATAATATTTTTAATTAAAAATATTTTAAAATAAATTATTTCTATAAAAGTTCCTTTAAACAATCAAATAGATAGTTTGCTTAAGAAATATAAAATTTATTCTTCAGTGTAAATATAATTTATGCTTTAAGCCATCAAATTTCTTCTAATAATTTGTATTTGTAAAATACCAAATTATTAAACAATATACAGTATATATAAATCTATCTCTAAATATTTTTATAAAAATAAAATATTGCTACAACCCATACATTGAGTTTATTTAGACTATTTATAAAAAAATCTACTTCCATATAAATGCTTACTCTAATTATGTAAATAAATAATTTATACTAAAATATAATTATTTCCTTTATTTAATTTTAAAAACTAAACAAAACAAACAAAATTTAAAACTAAACTATTCGTATACAAATAAATACTGTTGAACATTATAAAAAGCTATTTTCCTGTGGGGATTTTCTTCGGTATTTGTACAAGATGGAAGCTCAGGTTAATCCAATCTAGAATATGAAAAAACAAAGAGACATAAAGCACAATCTAAACTGATTTCCATTAAATTTTAACTAAATAATGTACCTTCAAAATTAGTCTTCACCGTAAGGGACGCTCATTTATTTAAAAATTATCTTGATATTATTAGATCTTCCCTTCCAAAAACCTTTACTATGTTTTTCTACAAAAGGCATATTTATGAAATAAAAGGTGTATGGAGAATTTTTTATTTCTAAAAAAAGTTTGACCTCTCATTTGAAAGCTCTTGGTAACACTCAAAAAACAAAAATAATTTTGTTTTAATATACACACATTGTATAGCAAACTGTCAAATTGCACGAAATTACTGTTGCGTTTACTATATAATTTCTTTAAATATTTGTCGTAAAATACTTAAAATCAGGCAAGCTAAAAGGACTTACCACACATGAAATCATAGAGCATGTGCAAAGGGATATTACTTTAGTCTTGCCCACTGCAAAACTTCTGAAGAAAATCAATTTCAACGTCTGATATACAAATTTCTCTGGTACTCTAGAAAAATATTAAAGTGTTCACACCAAAGTACCGTACCAATATGTGTGAGTTAAAATTGTGTTCACTTTAAAAATGCTCTGTACGTTGATACAGGTTTTATTGATATTTATAAATAACAACTTTTTAAAATTATATCAATATATTTTTATAACAAGCAATAATGAACATCATTCGTGATCAATATTCAAGTAAATTATTTTTGTCCTGTTTAACTATGATATAACAATTTTCTGAGCTCTGATAAGGTTTTTTTTTAATTCTTAGACTGTAGACATAAGTACTAGTGGTACACAAAACATCAAAATCAACATTAATAACTCGATATTTTCAAGACAAAATATATTTGATTAAAATTGTATAACGCCCTGTATATTAAAACAAATTTTTTTATTTTTTCAAGAAGCTTTAACCAAGAGCTTTCAAATGAAGGGTCAGATATTTATCTTTCTTAAAAGCCAAGGAATCCAGATGTTACCATACTATTTTACACCCCTATTGGTCTTGGTAATTTACACTATCAACTAAAATTACTCTTTATTAGAGAGTTATTGTGCAAGAAATCAAAAACTTTTAACATCCTGATAACACAAATGAGAGAAATGTCCTTGCTATCTCAAGTTTATAAAAGAATCAAACACGTAAATTCTTCTGCGCATGACTGTCATACTTAGGGCTTACTTTTGAATTTATATGATATGTGCTTCAATGATGGAATAGGAGTGTTGCTTATGTTGATAGTTCTACTCAAATTCCTTAGAAAAGTTATTGTTTAATAAATATATACCGAGTTATACAGACATTTTGTGTATTACAAAATTTTACACTTTCAGTAATCAAATTCAAATCCAAAGCTTTTAAAAATAAACAGGAATTTGTGCCCTCTGTTCTTTTTTTAAGGCGAAAAACAACTTTTTAGTATTCCAACTAAACAAACATCCGTTAATTTCACCTGAATAGAACTGCACCACATAAGCTTCATAGTCAGGTACACTAACCCTTGTTACGAATAGGAGGGTTGTTGGATAAAATAAATATATTTGTTACTAGGTTCAATTATATTCATTTCTAGATGTAAAGGTATTGAGTTGTGTAAGACAGACACAGAAGTATGAATACGGAAGAATAAACTTGGTTGCATAGAGTGTCGAGCGATGCAAAAAAAATCATAGTTTGACAACACGGAAGCTAGGTGAAGATGGGGATCGAACTGTAGATGGGGCCAGTTTGTAGATCGAGGCCGGAAGATTGTTAAAACGTAAGACAGGTAGGTGTTACGGGAATCTTCGCAAGGGTTGGAGATTTGGCCACTGGAAGAACCAGAGTGAGGTTGACGGGCAGACATGTGAAACCAGTTCCGCGGGGAACGACTTCTGGGTGAGCAGAGTATTTTAGTCCATTGGTAGAATCACATTGGGTTTAGAGTTTGGAATTTATAGAATAAACAAAATAGCTTTGTTGCTGGTGTTTTGATCCAGTCTCTCTTAAGAACTTAATGTCTGATAAATGAGATGTGAACAGTATAGGCCTAAGTATTGGCTGTATTCCAAGAGTTGTATGTTTGCCTAATCTGAGTAATTGTGTGAATAACTATTATAAGGGTGTTATATCACTGAACCACTATCTTGATTCTGTTTATATCCTTTGAACCGTAAGGGTAGAAAGGGTGCCTGGAACCTAAGAATAACTAACTTACGTGTAACTGTTTTTGTAAGTGACAAAGGGAGACCTGATAAACTTGAAAATGGATGAATAACCGAAACGGCCGTCGTTTAGTGACTATAAGACTATTGAAGACGGTAAGTCATAAATCTAATAATAATTAACCCTAACAAATGGTGTAGCCTATTTGTTAGGGAACAATTCATTTACTTTCTCATTCTCCACCGTAGCCACGGTGGCCGTGCTTGTTAAAGCGTCAATACTTTATCAATCGTCATGGCAACCATCAATGGAAAGGTTCCGGGTTCAATTCCCATTGACCCCGAATAATTTTCTAAATGGTTTCTTAACAGACATCGTTGCTGTGGTTCGGATTCCACGTAAAACTGTAGGTCCCGTCTTCATTAGCCTTAAGTGCAAAACAGTAGGACGTTAAACACAAAAAAAAAAAAAAAAATCTCCACCGTAACACCCCTCACATACAAAGCCACCTGCTTTTGTAAATACTCATAATCATGACTCACTTGGGCAAACACATGTGTGTTCGAACTTGTCGTTAATTCCCCTTCCCCTCATTTGTGTCACTTGAAATCAAAATTTTTTTAAAAATTTGCTTAACTTCTTTAAATTATGCTAGTTAGATTAATGGATCTATATCCACGGAGCAGCTCCATATAACCCAAATAAACTGAGTGCCAGTTCCTAGATTAAAACGAATACAACCGTATTGGAAGTTCCAACTGTAGCAAATTGGAAGTTAATCTTTCAACAACTCTACTTTGCTGGAATCAACATGGCAGGATGTAGATGTATAGGTGTGTTGCACACATATTTTTAACCAAGGTGACATTCTGTCTTAGATTTATTCAAGACTTAAAATTAAAATTATATTGGAGATGCATGTTTAGTAAGATCAATTCAGAGTGCAAGCATTCGAATCCGAATCCGATAGCGGAAAATCTCAAACAGTGAGCCAACTAATGTTGATGCACAAAAACAGTAGAATTGGTGTAGGTACACATAACTATCCGATTATCGTTTAAAAAACTTGAAATAGATCTTGGTTTTTTGGAAACATAATTTAAAGATCATGCCAGGATGGTTACAGCTGCAATGTTATGTAAAACGTGGGAACAAAATGATAGACTACAGTAACTTCCGAATCAAAATTAGTAGGCATGTAAAATCCAATGTCACATCCACCGTGGAAAGCGAGTCACAATTTCACCTGAGAAAATCAACGCTACTTTCTTTTGAGATTTGTAAGGAATTTATCTCAATCTGATTATTTAAGAGAGAAGTATTATCAGTATTGAAGACTATTTTACGATTTTAAAAAGAGAAAGTGAAATAATAGATTCATTTCAAGAGGTGTTCAGCATTTATTATTTTGTTTACTTCGGGACACTACCACCCTGATTAATGATGACGGAGTAATGATGATGACTTCATCGTCCTTATAGTTCATGACTTTCCACTTTTGTGTTACACTACTTAAAAATTTTATGAAGAAAGAAATTCAAGAAAGTAAAGTTGGTCCATTGTATTCAATAAATAAATGTTTAGCTGGTAATCTAATACAAATTTAAAAGCTTTTTGTATAATCTAATATATTATGTAATACTGTAATTTATTTAAACCCTCACCTTTGCAGCAGTTGGTGATATTAAATGTGCATTTCTTATGTGACTTTCCAAATTTCCTCTTTGGTAGCACCGTTTAGGACAGTAAGGGCACTGAAATCTTGGTTCTTTGCCACAATGTAAACGTTTATGAGTGTTTAGCCCTTGTTTCCACTGATATGATTTGCCACAATCTTCACAAGTAAAAAGATTTTGTAGAGATGATGTTTTATCTTTGGTTTCACTACCACTTGATGTCCAAGTACCACCACTCTTCATACTCATAGCCAACAATCCAAGGGCTTGAAAATATTTATTACTATTAGGCCTGTCTGCAAAGTAATTCCATTTTGTTAGAGTGTTGATTTTGTTTATATGTCTAATTATCAGGAAATAGTATGTTTATCTTTGAAATAAAAAAAGAGAAGCAGGAAGAGATTCTATAATACAATATGGAAGAAGACCAAATATAAAAATTTGTACTTTGACTTATCCAAATCCTCTTAAGCAAACTGGCATAGTAGGCTATGTTATATACAACACTAGCAAAGGACAGAGCAAGAAGAGTATTCAAATTATACTGAAGTAATAATTCATTTTTTGAAATTTTGTTATATGTTGTAAAATTTTGTTGTTTAGAAAACATATTTATATTTAGGTTGACTGATGATAGCCTAAGGAACTATTTTTAACTATTATTTTAAAGTCAAGGTTATGAAAGTATATGGTTAGGAAAAATAAAATCATACTAATTCCGATTTGTTGCTCACATATATTCATAAATATATTAAAAATTGCTAACAATTTTGAAAAAATACAAGCAGCATAACCTGTATTGTACTTGAACCTGTAAATTTTGTATGTACCTAACCATAGTATTTCATAATCATATAATTATTGTTTTTACATTGTTTCTTACCTTATATGTTTGCTACATTATTTAAAATAATAAAACAATTTTTTTAACTACAATAGGCCTACATAACTAAATTACAAATAAAAAAACACGGACCAAGACGGGGATTTGAACCCAGGTCCTTTAGGCTTCCGGGCAAATGCTCTGCCAACTGAACTGCCTTGATCACATCAGATTTTGGTTAATGTTTTCTAATTCACAAATTACTGCATTTTTGTAAACTAACAGACTACCTTGTTTCAAATGATATTGAAATCAATCCTAAGTCTATTTGCAGCTAAAAGTTACATTTGAAATTAGGTAATTAGTCTGTTAGTTCACAAAAATGCAGTAAACCGTACAAGTGAGAAAACATTGAACAATATCTGGTGTCACCAGCGTAGCTCAGTTGGCACAGCATTTGCACAAAATGGTGAAGGACCTGGATTAAAATCCCGGTCTTGGTCCATGTTTTTTTTCATTTGTAATTTAGTTAAATTAAGCCTTGCTATGGAAGAAATATTACAATACATAGATTGAACCTAATATGTATTTCAGTTACACTAATGTACAATGTGTTTTTACTAAAACACAAAGATTTGTATCTATGCTTGTGCATAAAACTTAAGTGTTTCAAAAATAAATATAAAAAATTTTGTTTTCGTAAGAGAAACTGAATCATTTATGTTAAAATGGAAGTGATAAGTACTACTTATTATACATTTTGTTTCAACTATAAAGATTCTGGTTCTGTCAATGAGTGTATTATTCGTATGGGAAATCAATTTTGAAATATTGTGAAAAGTGATCAACTTTCCACACAAATGATTTTGATAAACATACAAATTTCAAATTGGGTGACAGGTTATAAAGTTATGACTGGAATCCATGTGTGCCAAATCTAATTACAGTAGTCTAATACATTATTGGTCATAACTTTATAACCGGTAGACCAATTTTAAAGATTAATATATTAAATTACTCGTCAAATTAAAGGATTTTCAACAATGATTCGCAAGCATTGCCCTCACCAAAAACGTTTACCATATGAAATTGACAAGTTTCAAGAAACTTTGTAGTTGAAAAAAATCTATTTTTGTTCAAAATAACAGATAAAATTCGATTTAATTTGTACATTGTCAGTATTTTAAATAGTTTAACCGAGTTCCATCGTTAACTATCGTTTAGGCTGAGTTACGATAGGCTACTACATTTTTTTTAATGTTAGCAAAAACAAATTTTTAGTGTAGACAGTGAAAGGAAGGGCTAATTTCAGTTTTCCTTTTACAAAAAAATCATAATTTAAAAAAAAATTAATTTGAGGCATCACAAGCTATTGTTTGTCATTTCATATTTTAAAATAAGGATTAGTGAGAGGGAAGAAAACTATTTTTTTTCAAAATATATCAACATTGTCGGGGGTACAATGTTGATAAATAAATACTCCTCAGTTTCGACTGAATAAATCTATTAGGAGTTATGGATTTAATTGTGTGTCATTTTTTAATAAATTGCCTACGGCTGCCCGATTTACAACATTTAAAAAGTTTGATCGGGTGATTTTTGAATGGCTTGTTAAACACCCATATTATTCTTTTAACGAATTTCTTACAGATGATTTAAAAGACTTGAATTTTGTTTAGACACAATATTATGTATGAATGTTTTATTATTGGGTAAATATTTATTGTTGTTATGATTAATGCTGTTAATACCTGTAATGCTATTGTTATACCTTTGTTAATTTATTTCTTTGTATTTTAATTTATTAATGTAGCAACTTGTACTTGAATTGTAAATTTGTGACTATGTCTATTCCAAATATGTTTGGTCAATGACAAATAAAAATATGATTATGATTATGATTATGATATATTTTGAAAAAAATTGAATATGAATAGTCTGCAGGCCTTAACACTGCCAGAATCTTACGTAAACTGTACGAACCACAGAACAAAACTAATTTTATTGTCACTTTAAAATGGAATAATTTATATTTTATAGCTGATTAAATTTTATAATGAAAAAATGTGTTTCAGTTAAAATCACCAAAATAATTAATCCAAATTAAATACATAAAATCAATTTCACTGTAACTATAAATGTTTTACATTAATGTACTTTCTCTTAGAAAGTAAAAATCTTCTTGATATAGAATCTTCAAGTTCTACATTAATATCACAATGAGATTATCAGAATCTACAGTATGAGTAGAGAATCTGTAGATAAGCTAGTAACTTTATCAGTTGCAACAAATATTAATAGGTTAATTCAAGTAGTAATTAGCATTTTTAGGAACAACTTGTACAAATGTCTGTACTTAATCAAATTTACAACAGATTGTTCAGATATCGGCGTTAATCCTGACACTTGAACTCGCCCTGGCGCGATGGGCCGGGGGTTGTAACATGCTGTCGGCTCACTGTTACAATCAGGTCCCTGTTCGGGCGCCATTTTGTAACGTGCTGTATGCTTGCCAGCCGTTTACAAACAAAATTTATTAATAAAAAAATAAATAAATCAAATTTTGACAAGTTTTTTCTAAGTGAATTTAATAAAAAAAAAACTTTTGCTGCGCAACAATTACTTGTAATATCATACTTTCAATTTGTATACTTTACTTTATTAATATAATTACCCATTCAAAAAAAATATAAAATACTATTCCCTTAACCACAACAAAAACAATCAAACATAACTCCAAAATTGAAAATAGGTTATGTTGTAGTCAGATCTGTGGTTGTCACAGCTGACTACCAAATCTCTGTTACGCAGATTGGTTTATTCATCTGTGCGCTCGGTTGTCAACTACTGGGTCCGTGATTCCAGAAAGATGAGATCTGTGTTCTGTTCACAGACCCCCTCCCCCGAAACCAAAGACTGCGGCAAACAAACCGACGCCATTTTATATCTCTTAAACTACACTGACTCTAAATTTCATAACCAAGGTTCAATTTACCATGAAGTACTTCTAGGAAGGGAAGGACTCAAATTGAGAAAACATAATAGTTGGCATTAAGCTTTTAATGCCACATTTTAGAATTTAAACATACAAACATTATTGAAAAGAAAAGATTGGCAAATCACAGCACGTCTTAAACACTTTCAAGCACTCATTATTAACCTTTTTAAATTTAAACATACAACAAATAAAATATTAAATTTTGAAATGCACACTTAATTATAATTATATTTATTTCTTACGTACGTTTTTGTTTTTTAAAGTGCACTTTGATAAAGAAACTTACAATATTTTAAATGATTTTAAATTGAATTTATACCCCTAATTAAAAATTTCCCCTTTTAGATGTTTGTTCGTAGCACTCTAGCCCTCGTCGTATTAAATTCACTTTGTTCTTGCAAAAACGTTTATATCAGAAACATGTTTCACTTGGTACTTATTCGCAAGCGTCCGCCATTAGTCCATATTAAACAGACGCACACCAACGAGATTTTATAGAGTTAATTTTCTTTACTTCGCAACGTACGATTTAAGCCATTTCACGTTATACGTGCACAACACTGTCTCTAGTAACCGTAAAACATACTTTGACGGTATTCACACTTCAAATACCGCAAAAAACTACATTTATGAACTCATTTCACCACCAACATTTCAACAGGTCCTTACTGTAACAGATCTCAGCAACAAGTGACGCTTGGTCTTACATCCGGCAAGTTCATTCTGTGGCAATGACGTCAAGTCACGTGATGCTTTTCCAGGGGACCGCAAATATGTCTCCCTGAGCTTAGTAACTCATACTACCAACATCACAAATCAAATTTCTGTTCTTGCTATTACAACTGTCCTTTCAAATGTTTATCAACTGTAGGCTAGAAACCGAGTGTCCCCAAGTTTCTTCAATGTACTTTAACACTGTATGATGTTTTGTATTTTAGAAATATGCTAATTGTATGTAAGTTTTTTGTTTTATATTATTCAAAACGTCTGCATTCCCCCTTTGAATTTCTATGTTTATTATCTGTTTATAAAATACAAAGTTTTAAATTAGGCTAATTCATCCAAAATTTACATAGCAACTCCCTTTACGTTATACCCCTGTTTAATTAATTAAAATCCCTGCAACTCACATATATTACAGGGCGTGAGGAAAGGACGTAAGTGGAGAAAAAAACATTTTCCCACACCGCTTTCTAATGTGAATCATCCTTCAACCTCACCCTTAACACGTTCACTGCTACGCAAATGTTGTATTTTCTATGCTAGGAGCTGATCTTAAATGAGTAGAAATTACTTTATTTTTTATTTTTGAACCTTTCTACGTAATAATCACTAATATTTTAAAGTGGACGCACAGGCTTAAAATTGGCATACGAAGCACGCAATGCTCTTTGTATTGAAAATTCTCCCAATACGGGGGTTGACGTGCGAAGCAAGCAATGCGTTGTGTATTGAACATACTCCCAATACGGGGGGTTGGCATGCAATGCACTGTGCGTCCTTAGCAGTGAACAGTGAACGTGTTAAACAGAGATGAACCGGGTGCTGATCTTTTTAGTCAGGTTAGTAGCGGTTTGCTCAAGTGCCAGCATTTGCACCGGTAGTTTATTGTTTTGTTATAAGCTATTGAAGACATTGGTGTGATAAAAACAGGGTTCTCTTAATAAGCCAGATTTTGAGAGGGTTTCTTGTTTATGTTGAATACTATCACAGTGGTTTTAGACTTCTATTAGGCTATCAAATTTGTGGTTACTAGTTATAGAGCAGGCAAACTAGTACAATTTCAACCCGAATTAATAAATTTATGCTTACAGTTCCGATTTAGATGCACCAGGAACCAGGAAAAAAGTCTACATATGACCAGTTTCAGGAGAAAGCGGAAATCCATCGCGGGTGCATAATTTTTTGGAAACCCCTAGAAATGGATGAAAAACCATGAAAATTGGTACTCTGGAGTTTTTGGGGGAGCTGATTTCAATTCTGACCTTGCAAAATGCCCCCCCCCCCTCCATGTACCGAGTGGGTCTGGGGAAAATTTGTGACAGACTTAAAAATTTCCTCTCGAGGGTTTTTGGGGGCGCTGATTTCAATTCTGACTATGAGAAAATTTCCATTCGCGATGCATTGGGGGTTCCAAAAATCGGGGCCGATGGAGGGAAAACGTAAGGTTTTGAAATATTTTGATGACGACTTAAAAGCTTATAGTGAGGATCAGGCCGGGAGCTTCAAGCCAGTCACTATGATGTAGAATGCAGGCCTGCCAACAATCATGAAAATGATTTCCTGCGCTTGCACTACAGGCTGCGGCACAGCGTGTGGATGCAGGATGCTTAAGGTTGCCTGCAAAATTCTTTGTAAGACTTGTTTAGGCACAACCTGCTCACAAACCCATCAGGCGATATGGATGCCAGCGACGAAAGTGAGGAAGAAGTCACTAAAGAATTAATTAATAAATGTGTAAAAACAATTAACTTAAGCACATCAAGTGACCATGGCTGATCAATAGGCTACCTAAAGTTCTTCAAACTGTGGTAATAATACAATATTTGCTCTTATGATACTAAAATACTTTCATTTATTTATTTTTTTTTTTTAAATAGCTGATCAATTGTATATGCTATCAATAGTGGGTGTTATTGGATGCACGTTTCAAGAAATAATAGCTTAGAAAACAGTATCCTTTATTAAAATCGAACAAAGTATTAACAAAATCACATTTTCATACACCAGACTAATTAAAACTCCTATTTAAAAAGAGATTCCAATTAGTCATCTAGGAGAGGTTTTGTTCTGTTGAATGCATAATCTTTACATGTCTAACCATGTTAAACTTTTGATGGGTCCGTTTAGGACAATAAGGGCATAAGAATGAAGGTTCTTTTCCACATTCGTATTGCTGATGCCTGTGAAGTACGTCCTGGCGTCCATATGTTTTGCCACATGCAATGCACATAAATCGAGGTCCTAAAAACAGTGATATTATAGTTTCAAAGGATCTACTGTACAATAACTCTGTCCAATTTTAACTGTTTAGGCTTGAAATAAATCAA
>JAGFPH010000766.1:40221-52369 GCA_018207615.1 Philaenus spumarius | reverse complement strand
CTTTAACCCTTAAAAATATTTAATTTATACCTGTTTGTGTTTGGGTCGCGACTGCCACATTTCAGTTCTTTGCATAAAAAACTAATTGAGAACATAAATGTTGTGGTAGGAATCCAAAAAAAAAAAAAACTACTAAAACATTGAATTTTACTTTAGCCCCTAAAAATAATTAATTTATGCCTGTGTTTTGGGTCAGCACTGCCACTTTTAAGTCCTCTACATAAAAAACTAACTGAGAAAATAGATGTTGTGGCAGGCACACACCAATCTGATTTTCTAGTTAAGATGTAAAAACACAAATATATTCAGTACGCTATACATAAATACAAATTTAACACAGAAAGAGTTTATGTATTTAATAATTTTTAAAAAAAGCAGATATTTTTTAATAAAGATCATAGATATTACAAGTAAATTAATAAAGGAAATAAAAATCATATACTGTATTTACATCTGCAATTTGCCTTCGGCGGCCACAATAAACTATTAAAGTACTAAAATGTCTCTTCTAAAAATAGGAATAATAGTAATAGAAGCCATACACGAATCACAAGAAGAAACCATCGATCAAAATCAATATTTAATCGAATGTAGTCTTTTTTTGTCAAATTTTATTGGTTGTTTCTTTTGTTATAGCTACTTTTTTATAAGTTCTGTGCACAAAAAAATGCCGAATCATACATATTGCTCGACTGTTTAAGAAATTTACATTTGGTAATGGTCGTGAAACGATGATTAGATAAGAAAATTATTAGTTCAAACTATGAAAAAATGTAATATAAAACAATAAGTAAATAATACACAAAATGTATACAGTACTTTAACGTTAACAAGATTAATAAACATTATTTTGCATACAGAAAAGAGCCAGCATCAAAACATTTGTTTAAAACAGTTGGTGTTAGTTTTGAATAATTTTCACTTTAAAACTGCATTAAAATCGTCCTTCATTGATGAGTAAGTCCTGTATGTTGTAGTAAACATATAAATTTACAGTAACACTCTTCCATATTATTACAATGTTTTATATGGTACAAACACCATATTTCGTACACCCAGCATCATTTTTGTTCTTCCTGAGTCAATTGTTAACCACATCACACCACAAAACAAAAAGCTAAAATTTTGTGTTGAATGGTGTACCTATAAAACATTGTAATAAATTTCACCCTGTATAAAAATAAAAATCTCATTTAGATAAAAAAAATATTGTCAAACGTTAGACAAACAAAAAGTTGGATTTGAATGAACATAAAGGAAACATTAAAAATTAATAATGCCATATCACTACAAGCAATGTATTAAGGTTCTAAACATGTCAAATAATTTAAAACAAGACTCTTTAAACAAAAATGTCAGTAGGTGTAAACTGGTTATAAAAGAACAGGTATTTAGTATGAGCAGTGGGTAGGTCTTTGTCTATTGTCTTTAATCACCTTCAATTTAATATCCAATACAATTTACTAAAATAGATCACACAACACTATTTTCACTTATTACAGAATTATGATAGCTGCAGTAGGTTAGGCCTACAACCTGTAAATCAATTTGTTTACTAAAACAATATAGCCCTAATATAATAATAATTAAAATTCAAAATACTTACCATTCAGGACTTTTGGATCATGGTAACGAAAATAGTACCTCATTATCTTGTATAGACATTACCATATAAACAAAATATAATGAACATTTACCTGCCGGATTATAGGAATTTTGTAGACAGTACTTTCTCTTATCCAATCTATAGTTTTGATTTTACAGTAGAAGCCACCACCATTCAAAACAATTACTTGACATTACTATTTAATAAAATTAAATAGCCTTCTTTTGTTCTTACAATGAAAATAAATTATTTTTATCTCATAACTAGTGAATACACAAACCGCTAACATATTACCTATCAACATCCATTTGTAAGTTAGGAACACTTTGGGCAGAACAATATTATAAACAATATTGTTCTGCCTAAACATTCCAGGCTCATCAAATACAAACATTTTCAACATTATGCAATAAAATACATTAAGACATAGGCCTAAGGTATAAGTTTACCTTTTGGCCAATTATTACTTTAAGTTTGGCCTACAAATAAATAAAGTAAACTTTTCATGGAGAGAAGAATGAAAAGATTCTACTCACCAGAAAATGCTCCAATTACTAAAAATCTTCATCTTAAAACTCTTCTTTCTCAAATACTTACTCACGTTTAAACACTACCTAACGCTTTCTATTAACCTTTATAAAATCACTTTTATATTATAAAATGTATAACTATTTTTATATCAGTGTAATGTAACTTAGATTACTGTTTTCAATCGGATGACTTAAAACTAGAAAATATAAGGCAATACTTACTTATGAGTGGTATAACTGTAGGCCTAAGCTTGAATTATTTTCAAATTTCCAGGAGGCGAATTTCACTGCAGTTTTGATAACCAATAAAATTATACTCTGTAGAAACTGTCAATCCACCAAATATTTAACAAAAAATGTCTTTAAACACATATTATTTCATTAAGTTTGTGAAAACTAAATGATAATAGTTACCTATGATCAAATATGTGGAAGTATTATCCATCTTATTTAGAGAAATTATTTTATTGTTGAAATAAATCAAAGAAAAATTCAAAATTAGTACGAAGAAACGCAAATCCGACCGAAAAATAAAATATGTATTCTTTTGAACTTTAACCGAAGAGAATCAAAAGCGGTTGAAATCACATAAATAGTTGAAGTGAATAACTTCTTCTTCCGCCAAGTAGGCCTAAATTGAAATTTAGACTAATAAATCATTTCTGAAATATTAACAAATAGCCTACGATACGTCAAATCTTGTTGAATAAGAAAACACAAACACATAATTCCCAAAAATTGCATGCCAAAACAACGCTAGAAAGCTTAAAATAAAAAACTTATAACATTTATTTACCTTCATTTTATGAAATAAATTTTGATATTTACAAGCCAATAAATTAATTGTGGACTAAAATAAATATTCTATAGTATAAGACATTATAATTAACTTTAAAAAATCTAAAAATTAATCCAAAACAAACAGTGTTTAGGCTAATTCAAAATAATTTCTTAAATCAGTATGAAGATAATTAAATGTTTTCATCTCTCTTTTTTCCAAAAAATATTTATTTCCTCAAACAATATGAACAATATAAAAATAACATAGTAAGAAAAATGTAGCACTTACCTTAATTGTCACCTCCATCAAACTATAGACAAAATAAGTTCAAATGTTCCCTATTGTAAACATAGTATTTCGTAGGCATAAAATGTATAGAAATATTTAATTACCGTACTAAAAAAGTTTTTCAATAATCAAGGTTTTATGGAGGCCTATTTAAAAAATACTATTCTTAAATAATGAAAATTGTTGTTAATTCCTTAATCATAATCAACAGTAAAAATGCCTACTTTCAGGATCAAAGTTATAAAATGGATTTGAAAGTGTTCCATGGAGAGTTACCTAATTTATTTTTGGGAGAGTTATTAATTATTATTGACTTATTGAAGTATAAACTATAATTAAACACTTTCTTATAACTTCGTTCAAAAAATCTCTTTCAGTTCGGCCTACACGTATAGATAGGCCTACTTACAGGTTCCCACAACCTACAACAACCTAAGTACCCAACTACTAAGTTCCCATAAGCACTAAACATTTATTTTCCCACAGCGATAAGTTACTAGAACAGATTAGTTTCTACAAAAGATATGTTGATGACACATTTATCTTTTTCAAGGACACACTTCGCCAAATTGAGATCCTCAAAAATTATATGAACTGTTTTAACAAGAACATAAAATTCATATTTTAAATATCAACTATGTTGACATAATGAAAAAGGACAACGAATTTCAGTACAATATATATAGGAAACCAACTACCACTGACATAACAATAGGCCTACATGCGGATTCTCACCATCCAACTTCTCAAAAAAATGGCCGCATACAACAGCTTTATAAATAGACCCTTGATAAAATGCTTTCGATGATGAGTTTGGACATAATAAGGCACATTGCAAGAGCCAATGGTTATAAAAGGTCTTTAATCAACGTTTTATTAAAGAAACATTTAAATAAAAATAAAAACTCAACAAAAGCTAAATCCAAAAAATGTATGTTTCGACTGACTACGGCATGGTTTTTCCTAATATTCTAACAAATACACTCAATAATGTGAATATAATCACAGCATATAAGACCAGAAATAACATAAGTAATTTACTCTGGCCGAAAACTGTAATGAAGGCTGACGAAAACAAACACAAGCAGACGTAAGCAGTAAGTACTTGAAAACTTATTAATTATATCTTTGACTTGGGTACCTACTTAACCTCAAAAATAAGTTTTAAATTAAAGGCTTGATATTGTATCTTCCAAGGAAATAATGATTTTTTTGCTCAGCGACCTCATGTTGGTCTAACTCTTTTTTAACAAATGTTTTAAAAAATAATTAGAAGGTTTACAATAAACTTTGAACGGATTTGGTGCTGTGCCTTCTAAGGGAGTTATTACGGTTTTTGTTCTTAAACACCTGTTTTTGCCCACTCCTGAAGCAAATCGCTTTTACCTTTAAAAAAAATTTTTTGTCTTAGGAGGTATGATAACTTAAAACATTGCAAAATTTGTTTACTTTTGAGTTGACTATGGTTTTCGGGTTTAGGGATCATGAAATGAAAAACTATGTAGAAATGTTCTGTAAATTGTACCATACTTTCTTTAAAATAGAACCAAAGGCTTAGAATCTTATTTGTTAGATTTATTTTTAACTGTGTTAGTTTTCATTACCAGAGAAGCTATTTTGGTCAGATTTCCCTTTTCTTCAGTTGGAAAGTTTTTTTTCTATATTTAGCCTATTTCTTAATAAAACTGTTGTTTCTTTACTTGTTTGGTTTTAATATGATCATTTTTTTAATGAGTAAGAAGAAAGATAACAATATGAAGTTTGATTTGAAAATTTTAAATTCGTTACTATGAACAACCTATGTTTATTTATACATTACTAAATTATGAATAGACTCAATGACTATTTTTTTACTTTGTATTCAACTGCGAGAATAGCCAAGTAGAAAGCGCTAAGTTAAGTTTACGTAATGCACCAAAATTAAGTGTTAGGTGTTAGAATAATCTGTTTAGATGACAGTTCTAAAATATGTAAGATTAACAATATTTCTTACAACAGTTTTTTATATTATTTTTATTCTGTTATTATTTTACCGTTATTTTTTATTCCTTGGAGAGAGGATTGACCAAAATCTTTCAACTGGTTGACAAGGAGATAAAATTTTATAGCTATGAGACAGATACTACAAACATCCTGAGGCTGTGTAAGGTTTTTTGATAAAATCAAACTGATGATATATCATAAAATAAACTGATATATAAATTAAATGCACAGAGAAACAATGGGGCTGATAGCAGTGGTTAGATCTGATGGTGTTACTCATTAAAAGACTTGGAGGGAGGCTTAAATGAGATCCATTCGACTGCTAGATAGTGCATTTGGTAGATAGTGTGAATATTAAATGTCTCAACCACGCGAAGGATCAATCACTCGATAGTAGACGCCATTCTGTCAAAGAAAATTACCAATAACAGACAACGAAAAGGATTCCATGATCGAAGACTACCTAACCTAACCTAAAATAACCAAACCTCATCCCTTTGATGTCATGCTGGGGGTGTGTCACAGACACAAGTTTAATGGTGGCAGGGATTGGCTGCTCCCACTGCGAAATGGACTATCGAGTGTTTGCAACATCTGCGAAATGGACTATCGGGTGTTTGAAGGTACCCCGCTTAAATTAGTAAACACAAGAAAATACTGCTGAATTGAATGAAACACACAATAAACTATTTTAACTCAAACTTATTTGGACTTTTCGTTCCAAGGAATTCATTCAAGATCGAAGTTTAGTTTAAAATACAGGAATATCATTGGTTGCATAAAAAAAATACAAAACGGTGAATGGAATATTTTAATCTTGTTTTTTTTTTTTTTTTTAAATAAAGTAGACAATTTTATGTTATATACTACTCAAGTAGAAACACAGATTGGAGATAAGTGATGTATTGACCACAGTACATCATGTTATAGTGATATACTACGGTACTTTTAGAGCAAAGTAAAAATTGAGAGTAGGCCTACTCACTGTTAATTGAATTAAGCAAAACTTGCTATTACTATATAAATTTCTGAAATTAGTCACGTATTATATTTTTGTACAGTGGGTACATATATATATAAATTTTGCTTTAGGTCCACTTAATAAGTTTTTTTTAAATGAATAAATTGCTGTTATTTAATAAAGCTCTTCAAACAGACTGTGCATGCGTGCATGATTAGAACAGACAGGACTATGTATAATCCTAAGGGTCTCTCGAAATGAAAAGGATACAACCGAAATGAAAAGTACTTGACTTAATGTTCGAGTAACTTTTATCGAGATATAAGGTCATCTTTGAGAAGAATCCGTAGTTTAATTTTGAAACTTTCAAGCTACATAAGTACGATTGAAAGATTGGTGGACGGCAACTACCAGGACTGCCTTGCATGAGGAACCAAGAAGTACTCCCTGACTAATAGGTGTAGTTAGTAGTAGGCCTAAAAATATTTATTAATAGTAAAACCGTTCAAAAAAGATTTCTTACAAAAAAGTATGTCTTTTTAGAGGAAAACTTAAGCTTTATAAAATGTCCCAAACAATAAAAATATTTATAATTCAATATATATATATATATATGGCTAGGTGTAACTCTAAAAGCAGTGGTGAGTTGCACAAACAGGTTAATTTTTGACCTTAAGAGGTTGTCACTTTAAAACTGCTTTTCTATACAGAACAAAAACATAATTCCAACCAAGACCCTTTCTCACAACATATCTAGCCACATTACTCCACTTATGCTGCCAAGCTAATAGTTTGGTTAATGCTGTTGATGCTATAAATGAATCTGAGCTGTTATTGCTTGTGTTTGATGCAAAATGTTCTATGTTGTGCAACCTTAAGAGTGAAAATTTTTTTCTGGTAATGCCATGACTGAGTAAATGATTTTTTCCTGGACTGAGTTAAGTGAATTTTTTTAAGTGTTACAAACATTTTATTTCTATAAACCTCTTTGTTTATTTGGTTAACAATGGATGAGCAAGAACATTGAAGTTGTCTCAACCTGATAAAAAGTGTTGAAAAGGAAGAGGAGGAACATATATAGCAAAGCTTAAACTATTGAGCTGCTAAGGAAAACGTTTTTTGCAGAGCAGAACATCTGACAATATTGAAGATGCTAATAATCATCCTATGGTAGGCCTACTGACCAATCAAAAGACAAAGGGGAATATAAGACGGTGAATCAAATTTAAACCGGACTTTAGCTCCTCATCTCCTCAAACAATCTGGATCGGGCCGGCACAGTGGAATGCTATGCCGGCACAGGTGAATGTGCTATTTGTGAGGGGAACCAGCTTGGTGGGCTGTTTCTCTTTGTTTTTCCTCAATACAGCCAAGAGGTTCCAATGCCTGTTGTGTATTAGGGAACAATTTTGGGAACAATCAAGAAATTGAGGATCGTGTGCACATTGGTCGATGAACTCAAGTTTTTTTCAAGAAAGGATCTACAAGCTTCCAAAGCGCTGGGGAAAATGTGTAGAGCGTGCAAGAGAGTATACTGAACAAAGTTGAAATTGTGTTTGTATTTTTTTACAAACAAGAAATATATTTTTTTAAATCCAGTTTATGTTTGACTCATCCTACTTACCGTGCCACTAATTCTGTAGTTTCTCTAGAATTGTTTGGAAAATGTTTGTAGGAGTAGATGAACTTAGAATTGAATATTTTTGACAATTCCAATATCATTCACATGCATTTTGAGGGCTCTAAACTGTGACAATCGATGACATAAGAGCTAGAAGACAGTGAAGAACACAGGACAAATTGGTACCTGTACGAGAATTGTTCCAGGAATTCCTTGACAGCCATCACACATATTATTTACTAAATGAATTTGCCACTCCTGACGAGATACTTGAAACCTTTTATTTAAGATACGTATGCAATTAGATAATATGTAGCCTACCAAATGAACCTGCATGATATTTTTATAAAGATTATGTCATGCCAATAACTTAAACATTCACTTAGGCTTTCAACTGGCAGGGCCTTACAAATACAGCAATGCTGCAAAAAATGTAGCTCTTTGCTTGATTGATTCAATACCAAGAACAGGACAACAGATTGGATAATTGGGTACGGATCTATTACATTACCTAAAGAGCTTCTGCAAGTCACAGCTACTTTGATGGTAACAAAAATAAATTTGATATAAACTGCAAAACTTGGAGTAAGTGAGTGAAAAAATCAACAACTATGACAGAAATCATTCGAGATTATACATGTTCTTTTTTATGATACCTGCTTTCACAAGAACTATTATTTCATCCGTAAGAAAATACTACTGGAAAAGCTGAAACTTTTCATTGAAAAGAATAAAGATATGGATCTGCTTGAAATGGATGGTAACTGGATGATTTGTCTCCATGACTGGAAGGAAGAGAAAGCAGTTTAATTGCAAGACTGACAACTTCATCCTTTGAAATATAGTTTTACAGCGCATCAATCAGCCACAACAGTGAAGGTTTTGTGCACAATATTTTTGGAGACTTTAAGGATGTGTGATGGATACTTAGCTATTAAATAAATTATTAGCAGTTGTTAGCCGTTTTTGAGAGATTTGGATTTTCTCGTTTTTTCCCATTTTTGGGAGGTAAAACCCCTTAAAAATTTTAAATTTCAAAAAATGGAATAAACGCCTGGAGATATTTCAGAACTACACCTACATACCAAATTTCATCAAAATCGGACCGTTGCTATGGTCTCCAGCTCTGTACACAACCTAACTGACACACGGACAGACATCACAAAAAAAAAAAAACTTTTTTGGGTTCAGGGAGCACCAAAACAAATAATTCCACTAAAAATTCAAATTCGAAAATTTGGACGAACACAATACTTTCTCCATATACTACGTATGGGGGGGAAGAAAGTAAAAATAGTATCTTATAAAGGCAATTTCAAAAAATAAAGGAAATATTCTTCAGAAAAGTTGAAATTAAATATAAACTATACAATACCGCTTAAACTATGTCCATAGTTTTGAAATCTGTAAACTTATTTTACAGATATACAAAATCATAAATTTATTTTCTAAGCCTACTGTGTCCATGACTGGTAACGAGACATCTTCTATTTAAAATAATACAAGAGAAATTTTGTTAAAAAATTAAAATAAACCACTCAAAAAGCAAAAATGCTAAAACTGTTGTTCATGTTGGTAGATCAAGGAGAAAACTACATATTATATTAGCTACTATATTGTTTAAGGAAATAAAATAGTAGCAATAAAATTTTAATATTTTCAAATAAGTTTAAACTATAAACATAAAAATATTAACAAGCACATATTTCAAATTTCTATAAATTTTAATAGGAGAAAAAGAGAGATAACATTCGAAGTAACATTGAGACATAACAAAAGGTTTAAAGGGTTGGAACACTAAACACTTTTTTAAAATTATAAACTTGTCAAATGAGTTTTCACACTTCACTTTACACAACACTATCACTGCAAAAACACTGCATCTACAAAAGTAACACCAGATTTAAAGTGATATTCCAATGATTAGTTTCTGCTTTAATTGACACGAGGGACGAAATTTATAACAAAGTGGTTGACTAATCAAAGACTTCATTTAGAAAAATAGTTGTGATTAGGCAATCCCTTGCTCATTTTAAAGTTGAAAGTGGATGGCTTAACCCTAGATTATTTATGTGTCGTCAAAATGACGATGCACCATTTGCAAAATCGCAGTATCTGACAAAATAGGTGCGTGTCCTCAACCCCCCCTCCCAGTAACTTCCCCCTCTGTCAGTTGCACAGTTTCGCTGTTACAAGTAGTACGCCTCCTTGTTTTCTTGAGCTTGCGTAGTCAGTTTGACGATACATAGGTGACAGTGTAACTTATTTAATTAATCCACCAAACCCATAGAGAAAAAAATCTTTTGAATTTTACTAAAAAAATTTAGAACTACTCAAGTATTTACCATAAATATATTTAAAAACTGTATAAAAAATTTGTATACAATTTTTAATTTTTTTCAAATTTCTTGTTTTTTATTTTTAAATAAAAAGTAGTCTTTTTTTATTTATTTTTTTTTTTTAATTAAATAGTTTGATGTATAACTCTTTTTTTTAATATAGCCCTAAAATATGCTAGGATACAATTACAATTTAAAAAAACAATTGTAAAATTATTTTAGTACAGTAAAAAAAATAATTTGTTAGTAGTCAAATTTACGATACATAAGTAACCCTGTGACAAAATTTTGACATAAATAATCTTGGGTTAAAACTAGATCAATAAACTACAATAAATTAGGAGTAGGAATAACTAGGCCTATAAAAGGTATTTTATTTAATGTGCATAATTTTAAATGTGAAATGACTTTAATTATTTTTTTTTTCATTTGGTGATTATTATAGCATCAGTTATCTTGCCTTTAAAACAAAACTGTTTGCTGTTGGATTATGATATCTAATTAAATCTGAACAAGAGTCAAACTTTTAAAGAAAAGTATGCCGATGAAATGAAAACATGTCTCAACCGACTTTGAACGTTAGAATTCATGTAAATATTTAAACCATAAAGTAGAATACATGTAAATATTTAAACCTAAATAAAATGAATTAACATATCATCATTAAAATGATAATAGTAACAAAAATTTGGAAATGCTACCAAAATGTATGTAATATTACAAACATAAGTGATGAAATAGTTAAGGGACAGTGATAAAAATCCGGAAAAGCCCAGTATGTCCTCAACTAAAAGACTGCAGGTAAGTCCTCAAATTATTTTTGTCTTCTTTTTCATTATATATAAAAAAGGTATAAATTATATAAATCAAATATGTCTAATCATGTGTACAGAACCAGAAATGGACTGTCAGGATAGTGGGAATTTATAAAAATAACTCTGTTATAATAGGCTAAATAACAGACTTCCCCATACAATAGGACTTCATATGAAATCAAGAATATTTTTTAAACCAAGGTTATTTAAAAATTTTCAAGCTTTAAATGTGAGAATAAAAAATATAGACAGTTTATCACATAAAGTTTATATACACAGTATTCCAGAAGGAAACAGATAGTTCACAATTGTATTTCTTGGACCAAAATAATGAAAGAAGTTCATAATATACTGTAAACAAAAGTTTGGAGACAATTCACCATTTTTGTGTTTTTTTTAAAGCATAGTAACTTTTAAAGTACATATTATATTGAGTTGAAATTTGGCTCACAATTATTGAAAGACCTACACAATTATTATATATTTTTTCACACATAGCCTATACCAAAAACTTTATTTTGCAAAGTTTCAAAATGGGAGCCGTAAAAAAACTCAAAAACCATTAACTTTAGAAAACATGTACAATCTTTAACGATAAAATATTTTTTATAGAGCCTAGCTTAAAAATAACTAAGTTACCAACAAAAATTTTCCTGCTGTCTACAACAAAAGAAACTAACCTAAAATTTTTTTTTGAGTCCTTATAAAAAAAAAACATTTCCTAGATTTTTAATTTATTAATAACTTATCTTCTTTCAAAGTTACAATGTTTTGAAATAAAAATAGCGATTAGAAGGTCTAGAAAGAAAACATTTAGGGTCCTATGTTTATTATGAACTTTTTCACTATTTCTACCTGTGAAGTATAAAACGTTTCTCCTTAGACATTCTGTATATATACGTATCTAGGGGTCTGTGTTTAAAAAATGATGTTGAACAGTCAAAATTTCCAATTTTGGAATGGGGCAAAGTTTAAATGGCTTTAAAAATGTACTTTTTTATTATTTACAAACAGTTTATGAATTTGACTTTTCTTTACCACTCACTAACTAGTTATTCCTACAGATGGTGTCTCCAGACTTTTACCTAACCCTGTATAGTGTTGTATTATTCGTAAATACAAATTTATTTGACCAATTCTATTTTAGATACCTGTTTTGTATATTTTTATTTGTAGGCTTACTATTGTAGTTCCTTGGACAATTATTGTTGAACATCATTGTAA
>JAGFPH010000766.1:0-12806 GCA_018207615.1 Philaenus spumarius | reverse complement strand
CTCATCTGCTAGGAGTAGGGACTTTTAGTATGTTTTCCTCCTAACTAGTCCAAAACAATGTCCCAAAGTCAAAAATTGTGTTACTTCCATTTCCCTCTACACCCCCTTTTTGAGCATTCATTGACTGGACTAGTAGAGTCTTGTTTAGTTAAACCTAAACTTATAATATAAGAAAATGTTGAAATATAAAACTGTAATTATGATCTCCCCACCTCAAAGAGTCTATTGTAATCAAAAGTAATTGTGGTAATGTAAGGTACCGGTACATATTGTTAAACCAAACATGCAAATGGATTTACCTAATTGAAATTTAGTTATAATAAATCATTCATTATTACCCACACATGGATTTAATAAGCAAGGTATTTCTTAAAAATAGTACCGTACTTAATTGCACACTAGGCCTAGACAAATAAGTTAAATATTATATATAAAGTTTCACTACTTACCTACGATGCTGCTGTTGGAACCATTTGAGGGTCCTGCTCTTGGAATTCCTTTAACGCCATCTTCCGAACCTTGCACGTTTGACGGCATAAAACCATCATATAAAGGTTCATCCATAGGTTCACTTTTAACATGTACCGAATTTTTAGCCACGTCAGAACTACTAAGTTTAAACTTTGAGGAAACACTATTACGAACCGAAAGATCACTCACGACATCAGTTATTCCCGCACGAACTTGCTTCACATTTTCATCAGATTCAACATTATTTTTACATAATACTTCTTGTTTTCGTTTCTTTGGAGTGGGTGAACAACTTCCTTCTCTTGAAAAAGTTTCGTCATTTGTTGGAGCTGATGTAGTCGACTCGGCGCTCGATGGCGGTCTTTCTACTTGCAGCTGTTTTTTATTAGCTTCTTCGTTTAAACTACTGGTGTCTGTTAAACCCTTAATTTGTAAAGATTCTGCAGCCTTCAAAAATGTTGCCAGATGTTCCTGGGAGATATTTACTTCTCCTCGATACATATAATCCAACATTGCTTTCATTTCTTCGTACTTTACATCTTTCAAAATGATAATCGGATGTTGATCATAATGTTGACTTAATATCATCTAAAAAAGAAACAGAAAATAATCAATCAGAAAAAATCGAATTGTTAGGCTTTTAAATATAATTTTAGTACAATGTCTCCCCAATTAATAAAACTTTGGTTTACAAACTGTCTTTATTATCTGACTTGACTTATTATTTGATTATTATTAGGCTATTTACATATTTATTTATGAAATATTATTGCATATTATAATATTTTTTCTTTATTATTAGTAGACTTCATTGTAGGTATAAAAGTAGGCTATATTATGATTACACTTATAACCAGATGGCCTACTGTGTAACCAGATGCTGCACAACTCATTGCCCAAGAATATTAACACTGTTATTGTGAATAAAAGTGAAATGTGAACAAAAAACGTATTGTGATTGTGTGTATGACAGGAGATTCAAGCCCATATTGTGGTTGTAATGTGGTAAATACGGTGAAGGAAGCGTGGCACCAGTGCACTCAGCAATCTCATATGAGCTTTTTAGTATTGCTGAGTCAGTTATATGATCTAGCTATTGCTCTACCTATAAATAATGTTATTTTTTTTTATTTTTTTTTTTTTTTTTTTTGCTGCCCAACTATCAAGGTGTTTTTGCAACACTTAAAAAAATATAGCAACTAACTTAACTACTTTTAAAATTCATCAAATTGATGAAGGGAATAGTTGTGCAGATATTTAAAGAAAATTCACTTTAACAGTTTAACATAATATTCTGGATCATGGAATATCGGAACATGATTCAAACTCATCCAATAGCCAGATCGTGGAAAGTTTTAAATACAGTGGATAACGGAGGCTAATGTAGAACCATTGCAAAGAAGTGACGGACGATACATTTAATCTGATACCGATACAGTTGCTATGAAACATCCCTGGTTGTTAAGAAGTTGTTGAAAACTATATTGAAGAATAGGTGAATGAGAACGAACAATATGGACTGAAAGTTCAGCAACAAAGGGTAATAAACCGATTTGTCCAAATTTGATTATTATCTATGGAACATAGCCTAGCCTATCTATGTCTATGTCCCTATCTATTTAAACCTTTCATGCTCTATGACGAAACAAAGACATACACTTCGTAAATCGGCTTCAGCTCAAGTTGGCCAAACGATATGACATGACTAGAGATTGAACTACAATAATTCAAATTAATATTAATCTCAAAAGTTTGACTACAATTAACTTAACAATTTTAGATGTAGGGTATTTCCTCAAAATGAGATGACCCACCTTCCCCATGTCTAGTAGAGGCACAGAAATACAAACTACAAAAGGGTAAGTGGGTCAAATCAACCAATATTTAAATAATTTTGAACCTTTACAACTCAGATTTTTCTAATTTTTGGTCACTTATACCTACCCATCAAAAGTAACAAAAATATAAAATTAATTTTTTTTTTACTTTTAGTTTTAAACGAGTTTTTGACTTATTTAATGATTCAAAAAACAACCGATTTTGACCGTGTTTTGAAAGCTAAAAATATCTTTAACTCCAAAAGTATTTGACCTAGATAGCTCATCTTGGTCTCATTCTCTTCAGTTTTTAATAGGCTTTTATTTGATGTACAACATGGGTAGGCTACTTTCAAACAAAACTTCTTTTTAGATCCCAAAAAACGGTTTTTGGAAAATCCAAAATACATCCCCTTTGATTTTTCTGGAAAAAATATAGCCTATGTTTTGTAGACTTTAATTGACTGCATGTATAAAAAAATTGTAAATGGAATGACAATGGGTCCTTGTGAAAAAAAATATTTTGAATGTCTATCCAAGCAAATTTAGGGAAAATCTTTGCAGCACTTGTTGCCATAGTTTACAACAGCGTAAATTAAAAACTTGTTGCAAACTTTTTTATTATATGGTATGATGCATTATTTTCAAATTGAATTTAGTACAAACCATGAATTACAAAAACAATTTAAAGTGTCAACTTTACTGTGGGGGGGGGGGGGGGCAACTGCAACTGATCACAATTACGTAAATGCCTCACCAGGCTATACGATTGAATCTCGTGCTTTTATAGTGTCCGAACACTTTCCTAGCAAGGTCATGAGTTTAGTTACACACAACTGACACCACATACCATGTGAATTATTCCTTAAGAGGAGTGGGAGAGTTGCTTGTAGTGGAACCTCTCCCCTCTACCGACTTTGATGGGACCCGCCGGAGGTTTTACGTGTGAAAAAAATACATATAGTTTGTTTATTTCGCGGAGGGAGAAAATAGGCGGCCCAAAATCAAAGAAAGAGGGAATTCTAACAGCTTTTGAATTCTGAGAAAACTGAATTCAAAGTTTAACATTGATATTTTGTAGATTAAAGACGTTACAACCGAGTGGTTAAAATATTTATTGATTAAACATGTTAGAATGTAGACTAATTAAGTGAACTGTTACTAAGTATGTCTTAAAATTATATCGATCATTTTTCGTTAGGATAACTTTATCGTTTATGCCAACTGTAAAGTAAAAATATAGTTTTTTGCTCTTTTGTTTTATATGTAGGATCTCATTATAGGTCAACCATAATTCATTAAGTATTGGAATAAGGAGAGTAGGCCTAGTTTATAGCAACCCTCTCAGTTTACCCTGTTGTGTAAAAACAATGTGAAATATTAATTTATATATAATTATTTAATCACATGCTGTAAAGTAAGTTGGTTTAAATTTACCTTACAACCCTCAACTAAGTTAATATTTTTGCAAATGACAATCTTTTATTTAGAAAATCAATTGAAAGTAGGTCTGCCAACCTATGGATATCTACTACCTACCTATTCAATGTTAAATAAAGGTAAACATAATGTGGCTAAAGACAGGTTAAAGAACCTCAGGCTTTTTTTTTAATGCTTGCATTTCTATTATAGGCCTATATACAAAACAACAATTAATGTAACCAACTTATAACTTAAGTTTACAAAGTTGACACATAGTAGGCCTACTATGACTAGAGACTGGTAGCCTACGTTAGAAAATTCATCGATTTAAAGGAAAACATTTGGGCCCTTGTTACAAGTTACACATTGGATTGATTCAACGGAACATGGATAATATAATATTATATAGGCTATAGAATATCTGTAGTTTGATGTAAAGTACATGGTAACATTTAAGTATTATAGTGTGAATTACATTGTGTGTGTTCCTAATTTATTATAATAATATGTATTTTATTAAGAGATGTTAAGTTGAAGGAATAGCGGAATCCTGCAATTGTGTTTATTTTTACATTCGCATGTGTAGTCTGATGTCATCGAAAAGTAAGTAAAATATTTCCTGAGTTAAATAAGTTGTGAATTAAGTTTAGGTTTAAAGTATTTTATTTTCTGTCTAGGCTATAATAGTTAATTAGAGGAAGGCCTACATCAAATTTTGTAAATTATATTTTCTGTGGTAAAAATTGAGAACAGCTTGACCAGAGGTTTTTTTAAAATTTCTTCATATTATGAAAGAACACGTTAAACTGATTATAAAAACATGAAAAATATCCGCCGGAAATAAAAATTATAGAAATTACGAGAGAAATAAAAGTAGAAAATATAGAGGTTAACTTCAGTATTTTTTTTTTATTTAACACTAAATAAAAGAAACAAATCACTTAATACACCAAGAAATATCAATAATAAATTCACTAAACAAAATTAATGAAAGAAATCATGAAAATATATGTAGATATTTATATAACTTTTCAAAACTTTTAGTTTAAAAACAATAACAATTATCGTTAATAAATTATATTGAATACCAGTATAAAAGAAGAAAGTTATCATTTCTGATTGCCAACGTTGCCACATTGAACATATGTAATACGAAAAGATGACGCAACAGTATAATTATAATATTTCGTCGTTATTTTCACATTATATAATTAGAATTAAAAAAAAACTAGAGGTACTGACCTATACTGTTTAGTCACAGTATGTTACCGATAACAGTATAATTATAATATTTTGTCGTTACTATCACATTATATAATTAGAATAAAAAAAGACTAGAGGTACTGACCTATACTGTTTAGTCACAGTATGTTACCGATAACAGTATAATTATAATATTTCGTCGTTACTATCACATTATATAATTAGAATTAAAAAAAAACTAGAGGTACTGACCTATACTGTTTAGTCACAGTATGTTACCGATAACAGTATTATTATAATATGTCGTCGTTATTATCACATTATATAATTAGAATAAAAAAAAAACTAGAGGTACTGACCTATACTGTTTAGTCACAGTATGTTACAGATAACTGTATAATTATCCTTATTATCACATTACGGTTATAATTGGAATTAAAAAAAACCAGAGGTAGGGTTCTAACTTAAACAGTTATTATTTTCTAATTTTAGGCAATATAGGAGGCACTGATAAACCCACTCAAATCTAATTGCAACCAATCTGGCAACCCTGTTCCTATCGCGTATTAAAATGACTGTTTTTTGGTTTGTTAATTTGTTATGTTATATTTGTTTTAGAATGTTTATAATTGATTTCCGGCGATCAGTGAAGTGTCTAATTTCATTATATATATATAGGAAAAAGTGATATATAGTGTGAATAAAAAAAAAATACTGAAGTTAAAACCTCTATATTTTCTACTTTTATTTCTCTCGTAATTTCTATAATTTTTATTTCCGGCGGATATTTTTCATGTTTTTATAATCAGTTTAACGTGTTCTTTCATAATATGAAGAAATTTTAAAAAAACCTCTGGTCAAGCTGTTCTCAACTAGAGAACCTTTTCTGTTTACATTTAGGCTACGGTATTTAAGACGTTTAGAAATAGAATTCAACATTACAAAAACTGTAGCCTATGTACTAGAGTATCTTCTTTATGTATAAGTTGGCACTTCTGTCGCAATATAGCTAGGGGTCGTAATGTAGGCCTAAACTTTCGCCAGTAAGTTTATTTGTAAGGTTGGGTTTCTTTTATTTATTTTCCATTAAATTTTGTAGAATTATACTTGCTGTTTGCTGAATTGATTTAGACATTGCCTAATACATTTATTAATATAATCATACATTATGATAGCCTACAATCTAGAGCATTTTCTTGCTCTGATAGATTGCACCTAGCCTATCTGGGCCGCAATATGGTAAGGAAGCATGTTGAAAATTTGACCAAAACAGCCAAGCAAAAACGTAGTTTATCTGGCAGAATACATCTCTATGAAACAATTTGTTGCCCTACTTTAAGATATAATTTTTAAAGTATAATATTTATATATTAGCCTATAGGCCTATAAAGTAATTTCTGTATTTGTCAGCAATGGTTTTTGGTTGTTTTTCTTTTAGTCTGAAAGTTTCCAAATATGTAAATGTAGGCTACCTATTACTCCATGGTCACCAGTATCTACACTAGTGGCCTGCAACATCTGCTGGACAACAATTTTTCTTTCTAATTGTTCTTCATCAGCTTGACACAATAAAAAAGGAAGGGCCTCATTTTAATTGAAAAATAAAAATGCCTAGGCTAGTTTATAGGAACCCAGATTTTAGACCTACTTAAAATATATTAAAAGACAAGATTAGAAAAAGTAAACAATTACGTTATTATTGTTTATTTAACTTGTTCTAATAAAATGTAAGCTGAGCCTACTTTTAGGCTTTCAGATTTAGGCTATGTCAGAGGTAAACTATTATAAACCTTTTTTTTAAACTCTAATTAATGACAAAATAAACTTACCCCAAGGTATGGACTGCAAGCTGAAAGAACAACTTTATGAGCTTTTAAGTATTTTCCATCAGCTGCAAGAGTACAATCAACAAGGGTTTCGCTTTCAAGCAGATCATCAAAAACAGAAACCAAAGTACTTTGATGATTGTTCCACCTCAAACAAAAGTGGTCTGCTGCCATTTTCTATAATTATCCAGCCACTTCACTAAATTGAAAACTCGGAGAACAAATTACACTATGATACAATAAACACAGTAATACAAATATTGCAAAATAATTTATTTCCACTAAACAAAAACAACTTAAGGCAACGGCGCAGAATATTTTGCCAAGCTAACACACCGACACCACCGCCATATTGGGTACGTTTAGATTTAGGATTTTAATCACAATCACAACTCGCAACAATCCAAAAGGTTGTGAATATTATATAGTATGACATGTAGACACATCTCTTGAATATTTAAAAGGAGAAAGTTGTACAACCATCATATTAAGATTTAAAAACTTTCCTTTCAAAAGCTATTAAACCTGATCATATCATTTAAATTATTTAAACCATTTTCATAAATAAATTTAATTTAATTCATCTATGTATTTATAATGTATAAAAAAAAAAGTTATAGTTATAGTTATTGTAACTTGATTCAAGAACGCGACCGATTTATATGATTGGCGCGCCTTGGCGGGAGTTTTATAGATGATTTTGGTTCGACGTGACATTAACATTAACCATAACCTAAAATAGCTGTAGAAATAATATAATTTAATTTATTTTGTAACTGAACATTTAAATATAGAATACACTCCAATGACCATTCTTGTTAAATTGTAAGTATGCATAAAATTCTTATTGTACAAATTACTTAACTTTCAGGTCGACTAGACTAAAATGTAGTCCTAATTTCAAACTAATGAGCAAATGTTTTTATTGTATATTTAATTACACTCGTTAATATATGAAATCTTATAATTAAATTTGCTATAAATATTTTAAAGCTTTCTAGTATTTGTGTCATAATTTGTAGATATCACATTCATTTGTCATTCTTTATAGGTTATGATGCCTTTAAATTGTTGTCAATCATTTGGAGATTTTCAAATTAAGGTTTCATAGTTTATAGATTTCATAAAATGAAATGAATTTATATTCTCAACCATGAAAACTATGGTAAAGTAGACCTACAGAGCTCTTGAAATTTAGATTAAATTTTTTCCTTTCTATTGTCTGTTCGGCGTAAATTTACTATACGACCCTCAGCTGATATTTTCGCAAACGACGATTTTGTTTTACATTCTACTGTTAAATGTTGAATACAGGTAAACATACTGTGACTAAAGACTATAAGTTAGAACTTCAGGCTATTTTTTTTACTTGCATTTCCGTTGTGTAGGATCGTATAGTAAATTCGCGATGTCTGTTCTAAGAGTCTATTGCATTTAAAGTAGGTACGTTACCTGGATGATTTAAAAAAAATCATGAGTAAATTTTATGTGTATGCGAAAGTTATAAAACTGCTCTGACAGGGCTTCATGTGCTGAAGTTTTTTAACTACGAATAACAATACCCTACATAAGCAGTATAAAATATTAGGTTGGCATAACAACTTTGCAAAGTCGCCTATCAGAAATCTCACCCTAACTCTGCCATTGCTTACTGTCTTTATAAATGTGTATCCCCTCACCATACCAACTTACTCAAATTTAAAATAGGCCGCCTATTCTAGTATGTAAGTATTTCAAATATTTCATGTTATAGTTATCATTACAATTTTCATGAATAGCTAGACCTTTTTTTATTTATTTATTATTATTGTGGATGTAAGTTACATATTGTGTTAATAATGTGCAGAGGTGCCAACTAATCTTTATTCGGTAGACTAATAATTTTGAGAAACCAAACAACCATGATTTCTGATGTGTTTATAAAATTCATTGTAGCCTAATAGTCCAGTCGCTAGAGAGGTAAAAAGGGGTCCAATAAATCAGGTAGTTTTGGTTTTTTTTTATATGTTGTTCGGTATGGTTAGAGAGTAAAAAACCTAAGTTTTCTTCATCTCCACCCCTCTGCGTTTTATCCATCTTAAAAAAAACACTGAAAAACGTCATATTTCCAGCAAAAAAAAAGGTAAAATTGCAATTTCAGCAAAATTTTCACTTTTCCGTCCCTTTGGATCGCTTAAATTCGATGAAAAACTGATTTTAGTAAATATTCATTCAAGTAAGTTGTGGAGATGTTAGCTACCTTTAAATTGCATGTACGTCTCAAAAAGTGTTTTACCGTCAATATCAAGGAGTGGAGGTAAAATTTTGTCCAAGTGTTCTTTAGCCATTTCTTTTCATTCATTCTACTTGTCAACTACTTCCTCATTCATGTGTGTAATGATGTGTATAAAATAAACATGTAACCATGTTTTTGTGAACATCAGTGTGGACATCTGACCCTAATAAATAGGCAATAAATCTAATAAGAACGTATGGTTGAAACTTTCTTAGAAGCTGCCTTGATTATTGTACCTCCTTTAAAGAATAATAAGAATTTGGAATGCGTACCGGGTGAAGACTGAGATGGTACATACAATTATATAAAAAAATTAAAGACTTTACCAAGTACAACAAAGTGATATGTAACCTTACCTTATTTAAAGCTGATATCGAACACCTGAGTTAGCTATTTACAGGAAATAACAATAAATACAATTCATATAATAAACAGTTTGTTTATTTAAATTTACTGCAAGGTAATATGCTAAATAAAAAAAAGTATGTGCCCTTAAAGAAGAAAAGTTTAAAATTGACATGCCCTTAATTACAAAAAAAGAATTTAAGAAAAGTTTACTTTTACAATATTAATTTTAGTTAAGTTTAAAAAGATCCCTCCCCAAAAGTAAACTTTAAAAAAACCTTCCCCATTTATAATAAAAAAATTTATACAATTTATTAATTTTACAAAATTACAAAATTAGATACATTGCACTATGGATTTATTAATAACATTTATTTGTTAGCCTACCTTAATACTAAATCAAATTAAATAATAAAAAAAATGGTGTTTAATGTTTTCTTGAGACGTCTCTCATATAAAAAAAAGGTTTAAATTTTGAAAATGAAATCCCTTTGGGATTGTAGGTCAAAAATTGCTAGCAGTCCCATCCAATAATTGTTAAATAAAGAAAGAAATTAAATATAGCCTTTATCAGATTATTTATATATTTTTTTTTTTTAAATAGCCTTTGTTGGTTATTTATTTTCAAGAAAATGCTCATTTATAATTCAAAAGAATTCAGGTATTAATCATCTGTAATCACTGGCATTGCACTTAAGTTATTATGGTACACCAATTGTTCTTTCTGAAGACGATGTAGTGGCAGAAATGTTCAAAATTCAATTCATCGTTGTAAATTACTTTTTTATTCAGCTGATTCATTCTTGAACCAGTTGTATCACTATGAACAAAGTACAACATAATTTTAGTTTCAGAACTAAACGGTCAAGTCTAAAAATCATGTATAAAACAGTATTTTAAGATTATGCATGAAACTGTATTGTAATTTCATGCACGAAACTGTATTGTAACTTCATGCATGCAACTGTATGGTAACATATTGTTTTATAAAATTAATCACAGAAAACTTTGAACAGACACTATTATTCTATTAATATATTTCTCTTTTATATAGTACAAAAGGCTACTACATTTTAAACTGGAATCTGCTTAAGGTTTATAGGCTATGTAACGATGTTAAAAAGGAAGGCTGTTTTAGGCTAAATTTAGTTATAGTTTAACAGAAAATCACTCTGTAAACTGCTGAGAACTTTTAAGGAAATATGTGCTGTGAGTAAGATAAGCAAGAAAGAAATTGGACGCTGTTTTAAATTAATTCTGAAGGCCCTGGAAACAAGTGTCGATCTCATTACGACAGCAGACTTTATGTCACGGTTCTGCTCTAATTTAGGCCTTCCAAACATGGTACAAAGAGCAGCAACACACATCGCCAGAAAAGCGGTGGAATTGGATATTGTACCCGGTCGATCTCCCATTTCAGTCGCTGCAGCAGCTATATATATGGCTTCTCAGGCTTCAGAAGACAAAAGAAGTCAAAAAGAGATTGGAGATACAGCAGGAGTTGCAGATGTAACAATAAGGCAGTCCTACAAGTTGATGTATCCTCATGCGCCTAAATTGTTCCCAGAAGACTTTAAATTTGCCACTCCTATCGATCAACTGCCACAGATGTAGTTTCTTCTGTTTTTTATATTGTTTTCGTCATTCCAGCATAATAGGTAATTCATCTCTTTTTTTCTGTTATCATTTGTTTTTTTTGTTTTTTAGCACTATACCAATTTTATACACGTTGTTTTAGTAATTATTTTTTGTTTTGTTTTATGAAATCATTTTGAGAATGAAAAGTGTAAGCAGCACTCCTGTTATCATTATGTATCCTGTTTTTTTTTTAGCACTTTATTAAAATTTTTAAACTGTTTCAATATTTGTTATATTTTTTGTTTTATTAAATAATTTTAGAAAATGGAATGGGTCAACAGTATCATATATAATGTGCCCATGCATGTATATAATATATTTGTAAAATAAATTGTTCAATAATTTGATAAACATTAAAAAAAAAGAAAAAAAGCAGAATATTTACCACCTTTAAAGAATAATAACAATTTGGAATGCGTACCGGGCGAAGACTCAGCTTGCCCTGTGCAGTGGTTAAGAGTCAGCTGTTTAGAGTTGTGTACGTTAAACGCTAGATGGCGTGAGCGTTTAGTTTAATAAGTATTAATCTAGATTAAATTTCCATTTTGGTTTAAATGGTAGCGCGCTATTTAAAATAACGTCACATTATGATCATTACCTCTGGAATAGTAGGAAACGATCAGGTCGGTTGCTAAAATACCCAACAAGTTGTTATAGCAGGGTTTCCATAATTGTTATTTCAACTTTTGGTGAAGTTTTCTTTAAAAAGACCTCTTTGGACAAAGTGGTAACCTTGATTAAAACGCTTGGCGAGAAGAAGATTGCTGTGGACCCACTCACATTATTTCAAAGAATGTGCATAGAAAAAGAAATCTCAAGAAGACCTGAAAGACTTGCTTTCCTATGCCCCTGTTCAACGAGGATGGTATGGGAAAGGGCACCAAGTCTGCCTTTCATTCTGCATTAACATCCCTTTCAATTGACTTTGAACGCTTTACGAACCACATGGTTGTTACATCTACTGCACAAAGTCGTGTGGAATCAAAATGTGACATATGAACGGATCTGCCCAGATTACTTCTAGTACGACCACCAACATTACATGGTCACTCTGATTACAGAGTTAGGTTGTTTAGAGAGGATACTGACCAAAGTACCAAGAGCACAGAATGAGCAAGGAGGTTCAAGGTGAATGACTAAGCTAACATCATATTCGACAAAACAACTGTCAACACCTAAGACTTTAGACTGCATTTGAAGCTTCAAACATCACCACCAAACAAGCTGTAGAAGATGCACTGCTAAATACCTAGCTTCACAATATGAGACTGTTGTGATTGTACACGAAAACTTTGACCTGCTTGTTTTAATCACAGGAACTTCTCCTGCAATTGATGATGTTTACATCCTAAAACCTGGGAGAGGTAATACACCAGATCTTTTCTATTCCCCCACATCATTGAGATATGATTTCTCTGACACTGAATGGTCCTAAATGCAAAAAGTGGCTGCAACACACCTTACAACATGTTAGGATTCGGAAAAAAGAATTTTTGCAACTTTTCCGTTAAAACTTACTATTGCAGGAAGCTCCACAAACATTCTATGACACTTCTGCCACCACAGCAGAAATTTCAAAGGTGAGAGAGTGCATTTTGGTCACGTTATATGGAGGTGACCTCAACCAATCCCTCACAGATTTGCGCTACTTTACATTTATCAGCAGCTCTGCTAAGCTTGAAATTGACAAACTTCTGCCGATGACAGGTGCAATGACTTCCATTCACTCCGGACGTACCACCAGGCAGGGCCGTAGATAGGATTTTTGTTTGGGGTGGGCTGATTCTGATTGATAGTATAAACCACAAC
>JAGFPH010000765.1:410949-422097 GCA_018207615.1 Philaenus spumarius | reverse complement strand
TAAATTGTTTTATGTTCTTGTTTTGTGAGTGTAGATTCAAGATGGTGTCCCAAACACGAACGTGAGCTAGATTATAATGTAACCTTTACTTCTAATGGAGGTTGCAAAAATGGTTCAACCTTTGCATGTCCACCAGGTTTTGTCGGAGATAAATGTGAAACAGGTAATTAATTCTACAAACAAATAAACTATAAGCTTTAGTCTACTTATTTAGTTAGACTCTCTTAGTTTGTCACAGTTCTTTAACAGAACTTTTTTTAGAGATGTGAGTATAAAACATATTGAATTCACTAATTGTTATTTTTTAAATCATTGGCACAATATCAGTCAATGATGTAATTGTGAAGTAGTCAGTATTTAGTGACCCAAAGCATGACTTGGTTACATGAAGGAATCACTGTAATAAAAACTTAACTAGCTTGGTATATAAGAAGTTCTGTTTTACCAATGAGAGAGGTTACTATATCAAAGCCCACTAAAGAATACCGTTGAGGGACGGGCTTGTGTACACCGAGACCTTGAACGCTCCAATCGCCGTAATCCGACGTTGTCACGTTCTTCCCATGCTTCTAACTGACTGCGGCTGACTCAACGCATTTATAATTCTTTAAACTGTGCGTTCAAGCCTCGAGCGGTAAATACCAGGAGTGTTTGAGGCTAGTAGATATGGCAACGCTGCGCGCCCATCCTACTGGCCGCCTTGCAACGGTATTCTTTAGTGGGCTTTGATATAAATCAGTCTCTCTTTAAAATCAGAATTCATCCAAATTAGTCTTCCCAAGAATTACTAAGTGTAACTTTAAATTTAGTTCTCATTTGTTTCTGTGGTAATAAAATTAAAATAACCTATTGATCAGAAAGCGTGATTTGACCAATCATTTTGATTTTCAGCTTGTGGCCACAACCGCTTTGGCTTAGATTGTGGAGGCATTTGCTCGATGTACATAGAGGAATGTAAAGGTATACGGCTTTGTACTCCAGCCATGGGTTGTCATTGTGCTCCAGGGTTCTATGGAGAAAATTGTGAGGAAGGTAAATAAATAAATTCACAATGGTTTTTGTAGTCATTGTACAGTGTATTTTATACCTACTTTGCCTGATAAAAAAAATCCAGAAACTTACTTTGCTATCCCATTTTATAGTACTGCACCTGCCTAGTCACACAGTTCTACAAAAGGTAATTTCACTGCTGGAAACAGGTAGAAATCAGAATTCTCTTTAACTCCTCTAGAGATTTTGATTTATCTTCATAATACAAGGTTAATGCAATATTGCCTGTTTTTTCCGTCTAGTGATCCACTAGTACGTAAACACTTCCACGGTTTCGGACGTATTCAATCGTCCATCATCTGGTGTAAAAAATCGCTCACATGAAGTTGTCAAACGTTAAAAAATTGTTACAACAAATTGACATTACAACACATACACAAAAACACAACAAACAACGCACAACATTTAGTTTGTAGTTGCCCGCACGGGTACTGGGTTATTAAGAATTATCTTCATAGTTCTGTAAAATATTTGTACCTTGGGATATGACTTCAGCCTGGGGAAAAAAGTTAGCAACACCCAAATCAGACAAGCAGCTTGATGTAGAACCATCATCAACGTTTTTTTTTTTTTGCAGAAAAACTCATTAAAAGGGTTGAATGAGCAGGAGCATTGTTGTTGTGCAACATTCATTACTGCGTCAAAGTTCAGGTCTCTTCCTTTAAACACTTTCACACAATCCTCTCAAATCAACAAGATAACAAAAAGGATTGATTCTTTTACCTCACAGAAGCAATTCATGATGAACAACTCCATTGTTTAATTAAACACGACCTTAAACTTATGTGCTTTCTTGAGTCTCAAAGAACTTTACTTTTCCATTGAGATGACTAGACTTTAATCTCCTGTCATAACTGTAAACCCATGTTCCATGACCTGTTATAACATTCTTAAGAAATGTGTTGACATCATAATTTTATCATGTTATTTTTGATCCTCAGTATTTCCCAGTTTTTAGTTAGGGTTTCTTGACACAAACCAAACTATATGGTGCACTCTTAAACTGGATAGTTAATAAATTATTAAAATTATCGTAGCGGAGCTACTTATATTTATCAATAATTAAATTCTTCATAAGATTCCCCGGCATCGTATATACAGTCCAGCGGAAAATCAAAGTTAAAATCACCGAGTAACTTTTTGGCCCTTAAAAGGACCTACTCTTTATGCGAAACTAACATCATGCGATTCAAATATCAATTTCCATCACTTAACTTTTTGGCCCTCAAAAGGGCCCACCATCAGTCAGCGCCTTGCGATTTTCCTCAGAGCTTCACTCTATTACGCCCCGGTTGGTATATTATCTGTCTGGCGAACATAGGCATGTTCGACCGCCAAGGACACGACGATATCGGCCGGCAATCTTCTATAATCTACGTTTGCTTTCCTCGGAAGTTGACACCTCACCTTCCGAGAAAGACACTAGCATTATTTCCCCACAACTTTCTCAAGGACCGTTCCGACTACGCACTGCAGATGTCTGGGATACGTCGACACGTTCACCCGCCAAGGACACTGCGACATCACTGCGAACGGCTCCTTCACTTCTACCGTAAAACTTCTCCCTGCCGACAAGACCTTGTCTTACGGGAAAGTTGTTCGGTAATCTCCCGCGAAACATCTATCGTAATGTCTCAATAATCCCCAGTAAATTCAGTTCCCCGGTCACGTTATATATTTAGTGGCAACCGTAGAAACGTTTGCCGAACATAAACTAAATATATTAATTCTCAAACGGTCGAAACAACGACTTCAAACTTTCTCGGCGTTCATCGCACTGCGTCCGAGAAAGTTACAATCTCCCGCGTAACTTCTAACGAAAATATTCTAAGTCCCCACGCGAACTTAAGAACTTGCAACCGCAAACTTAAGAACGCACCAACACTTCTCATCTCTACAGTGGTTCGGAACTCGGTAACATTACTGCACGGTAATTCGCTGACTACGTTCCCCTAGGTGTTAGATTTCACACCTTTTCGCTGGAGAACTGTATATAACGGGGGGAAATAGTCCAAAATATTAACATCGTTCACCACCAGGCCAACAACAAGTCTTCATCCACGAACACACCAAGCGAACACATCAAACGAACTACAAGTGAACTACCAGCGAACAACAGCTCCTACCTGGACGCTGCCAAGGGAACTGAACTCGTCAACACAACTGGAACGGATCCTACCTGGACTCCGCAGGCGAACATCGAGTGTACCTCACTCCGCAAGCAAACACCAGGTTGACAACCGAGCTACAGACCTTGGAACCACACTTTGGCCGGACCAGTGCCTAGCTACGGGAGAATTGGCCGGACAAGTGCCACGCCGACAAACCGCCGAGAGAAGTGAAGCTAAGGGAGAGTCGCCGAGTTAGTGAGGGAGTATTGCCGATCGCCAGGATAAAAAGACAAAAATATAAAATTCAATTCTAAATTCAAAATAAGTCTTGTTCTTTCGACTACGCCAACTTCACAGCGCAACAATACAGCAGACACAAGAAGACCCGTTCGCGGAAAAGAGGCTAGTCCGGCTAGAACCTCCGCCATAGCTCCGGCTACGTGTCACCCGACAACTCTACGCTCTTCAAGCTTACACGGTCCTTATTAGGGCCGACTTCATCCAGTAGTCTCTCGATCCAAGACATTGCAGTCGTCTTGGTGACCGGGTAGTGCGCACCCTACTTAGGGCTACTGTGCTTCGCTTCGCAAAAATTCTACGCAACGCAACGAAAACGACAGCGCAGCGCTACGCATCGTTCACAGGCTTCACCTGCAATCAAGCGCCCTTCAGGCTCACGTTCCCTAACATATTCGGCCCTTTTCAGGACCGAATTAACGAGGCTTCACCTCACTGCCCTTCAGGCTACATTTTACTGAGGCTTCACCTCACGCCCTTCAGGCCACGTTTTCGGCCCTTAAAAGGGCCTAAACACATTTTAGACACTTTTGTCGCCAAACTGAGCTACGTCCTAATTTTTATTAAATTCATTCACCGGAGCGGCAACAAAATGAACAAGATCCTTAACTTAAAACTTGTTGGTCATCAACAAAACATGATGAACGTAATCAGTTTGCATTATTTGTACAGTTTATGTTAACGGTTTTCCCAATTTGTAATAAAGTTACCGGTAATGCTAACACATTGATCTTCAATGGAACTCAGCACATAAATATTCACCAAACACAAAAATTATTTTACAAAAACAAATTTTAGTTTCACAATGAGTGGGTGTAACAGCAATTGACAAAGCTGATTACTCATTGCTATGTTCAGGCAGGCTATGTTCAGAACAGTGCTGCCAACTGCTCAGCGCCATGATGATTGGTTGTCACATAATTCAAACAGCCCTGGAACATTTTCATCAGACCTATATTAGTTTATTTTTAATGCATGTAAATCAAAATTACAAAGTTATCAAAATATTGTTTTTACTGGAATGTATTTAATTCAATAAGTTGACTATGAGTCAAGTTTAAAATGAAAAGTATTTTTATAAGTTGTAGAACCTGTCTGTACAAAAATGTATGTTGTGAAGTGACGTCAGATGTGGCGTGATTATGGTACGATATAGAAAATAAATTTGATTGTTCGATTCCTCTCCCACCCCTATACCAAACATCCACTAAAGACTACCAGATACAAAGCATTCTGTTCACAGCCAACATCCAGAGCAGACCATGTGTTTACAATACTAATGTGTTAATATTTTATTTAAAACCTTATTTATTTCAGTCAATGTTTGGGAGTACAAAGGCACCCCCAATACATCACATTTACTCTCAAATAAACACAAATAAAACTGACCTGAGAGACAAATAAGACCAACGGTTCTTTTATATATTATAACACACTTTAATCTAAATCAATTTACTATATACATTCTTGCAATAAGATAAAATAGTCAAACAGTTCAAAAGCTTCAGTGTGGACTTGTTGATGAAGTCTGCCCTTATGCTGGTCAGAAAATGGCCTGATTTCTTCAGCTACAGTTGGAAACCAAAGTTCCCAATGAATATCCTGGTTCAAATATACGAGCATTCCATAATCATATTCATCAATTCCATAATATTTTACTTTGGGAATTCTAATGTTTTTTTCTTAGATACAAATTGTTTGTTGAATGGAGCAATGTTTATAAATCCTTTGTTAATTAATATTAATGAATGAATGTTTGTTTACAGAATGTGAACTGGGTAAATATGGAAATGATTGTGACCAAACCTGTGGTCAGTGTGCAGAACAAAATAACTGTGATATTTACTCAGGTCATTGTGCCACCTGTGAACCAGGATACTTTCCTCCTTATTGTAAAGACAGTAAGTCACTTACATTAAAAAATTACAATAGTATGTATATAAATGTTATATAGTTATAGTTTTTATTGTAGCTTGGATTTCTTCTATTTATTAATTTAAATATTTATTTCTGTTAAATAATTTTACTGAACTGACTTTATTATGTAATATTACTGTTTTTGTAGCAATATAGTTTTTTTTTTATCAACCAATAAGGTTATTGTTTTACTGCTAGGTAAGTTCAAGCAACCATCGGTATTTCCTTGTTGTATAATGTTGATTTGTTGGAGATAGGGAGGATGAAATTACAATAAAATCTTCAACAGATGTGCTTGTATATCTATTGGAATTATCTTCACAATCACTATTCAACTCTATGTTCAATTAAAAAAAAATATTAGTACATTTTAATAATGGAAATTTTAACAAGATTAATAAATATAAATACACTAAGACAAATAATCCTGCTTACAACATTATTAAAAACTTTTGCATCCTATTTATTTGCTTAAAACCAACTACAACAAAACAATGTGTACTCTCTCTCAGATATATTTTAATATACAGTAATACTACCAATAAGTTTGTATCTAAACAAATGTTTCTTTCCTCAGCATATCCTGTGGTTAAGAATGCACCAAATGTATCAACACCTTCATTTGGTCAAGCTGAAGTAACTCCAATATTAAGTGATTACAGTGGAAGAAGTGTTCCTAAAACGTATCAAATTCAATACAAGGTTTGGAGAACATTTAATGTGTTAAGTCCCTTTGAACAACTCATAAATGCCTTTAGATTATAGTCAATGCGAATCAGCATTCTAGGAGCGGCTTTGATTACTATTATAATAACTTCTGATATCATATTTTCAATACTTTCAATAAAACAGCAAGATTTTATTTTTTGTGGTGGTTCTTAATTTGATTTTAAAACTCATTGAACACGGAAAACTATTTAAGTGATAATGAGAAGTTACATATAACTTTTTGTATAGAATAGTTTGGGCTGAAGCTACCTCAATTAGAAAAACACCAGTTTAAAAAAATAATTTTAACCCTCCAAGTGCTACTATCGCACTGTGCGACCTGTTCAGACCATTTGAAAGTGCTAGCGTCGCACAGTGCGATAGTTCGTAAAATCGGTATATCGAAGCTAATAGTTATCCGATAAACTTGCCCTTCATATAGAATGAAAGTAAATTAAATTCTCTATCTAGTAGGCAGTGCGAGTTTGTCATCTTTGAAAAAAAAAAGTAACAGATGACAATATCATCAGCGGTAAGCTGTGGTTTGTGTAAAAACTACGCAACTGACTAAGGTTGTTTAGTCGGTCCATAAACATTTTTTTTCTGTACATTTCTTATTATATTATTATTATACTATACCTTTATAGTCCTAGGGCCCAGGCCTTTAAAATTTTATGGTTACCTAACTCTTGAGACTTCGTATATCTCTTATTTAAGTCGAGTCGGGCAACATTTTTATTTGCAACAATTCTCGGTAGCGGGGCGTTTTCCTTTGAGAACCCGGCAAAGTCATTGATTTGATGCGGTAAAAAAATTTATAACCTAAACAAAAATCTTTCTTTTAATCGAAAGTTTGTTTTATGTAGAAAACGAAAAACATTTTGTCGGACAAATATGATTGGTCATTTCTGCGCGTCCGACACCCCGAACATGGCAAAGTTATGGCGTCAAAAAATTTAATAGGCCTACCTAACTGCTGATTTTTTCAGAATCGTTTATAATATATATATATATAACTAAGTGGTAACCTTGCCTGACAAAATTTTCGGGGCATACTTGTTGTCGGACGCCATAAAGTTAAGGGTTTCATGCAACCCTTATATTATGACCTTTTGTCGGACAAAAATAGGGCATGTAAAGTGTCTTATTTTGTGATCAGTGATTCAATTGTCCGACAAATAGGGCAAATAATTAGTCCGACAAAAAAAGTGAAATTTTGAAATAAATCTATAAATTGTAAACGGGAGGCACAGTTCAATTCAAACACATTTTTCTCAGTTAGTTATATCGTGCTAAAGTTGAAAATTGACTAAAATGTTGCTTAAAACATTTAGAAGGGCATAACAAACCCGTTTGCGAAATTTGTCATCTGCGTTAAATAAATAGTTCTTTAAAATTATAAAAAGTCTGTAAGTAATTTTCTGCTGAAAATTTTTATTCTTGTGGAATATTTTTTTATTTTATTAAAAACTCTACATCACGATCTTCGTAATACTACTAAAATAAAAAAAAATTAACTTTTATCTTAGGAGAAAAAACTCTAAAAATGTTTTATCGCACCATCCTCTTATATGCGTACATCATTGCAATGTTCAATCAACCATAAAAATCAATAAAAATGTATTATTTTTTGCCTAAATTTCAATCCCTAAAATAACGACACAAAAAACAATCTATTTTGCTAAATTATTAGAGCACAAACTCGATGCTTGAAAAGCTAACTTTGATAAACTACTAATTTTCGGAGGTTAAACCACGAGCTGTATTCATTTAATTGGAAATTCGAATAGAAAAGTAACAAAATAATACGACCAGCAGCTGAACCGCTGACGTGAGTTGAGCTAATTTCCAAAATTAAGTTTATAGGCCTATGTTTTAGTTTCTCAACCAACAATATGGGAAATAGGTCTACTCACGACGGTACTGAATAGCTGCTTGTGTATACGAAATATATTAGTAGAATTTTATTGCTACTAAGCCTCCAGCTTCTACTCACGCGCTCCTTCGTTACACTCGCAGCATAAAAACTCGTCCGTTGGCCTCGGATGAGAAGATAAAATCCACCATGTAGCTTTGAACCGGGTACTTTTATGGTATATTACGTTTTGATCGATTTTGGTGGAACCAAGCGAGCTATAAGAGTGCGTGAAAAACTAAATGTGCAAAATAATATCCTAAGTTTATATCTTTAGAAACCAGTCTAAAAAATTCATTCTCGTCTAAAAAATGGAAAATCTACAAAAATAGTTACTTCCGGTCAAAAAACATGCTTCTGGTTGTTGAATTTTTTTGACTAACGAACTCGTCCGAGAGATTTACACAAAAAACATGTATACCAAATTTGGACCAAATCGGACTTAAAGTGCGGCCGCTAGAGGGCGAACATATATACATATATGAATTTTAATGACACCCCAAAACGTGTTCTTGGGACCATGATCGGTGCTCATTTGCTACTCCCGACCTTAACTCTTACCTAAGGGTCACTGCAATAGCTCATTTTTCCTAATGGAAATTCGCTAATAACGGAATTTTACAAGCATACTAAAACGCTTTCAAATATTGAGAGAGGAGATGTTTTTGGCACAAAGTACAAAGACACATAATATACCTGGCCTATGGTATGTGCAAGGTAACTTTGGCATACGATTTGAATGGATTGCAAGTTTGATTTTATAAACATTAAATGATGCTTAATATTGAGAATATTGATAATCCATGTAAATTTATTAATAAAATATCATGTACATATGTGGATAAATAAAATAAATAAATAAATAAATAATAAATATTGAGTTTATATTCTTTAATTTAATAACGAAGTAGTCAGCTATACCGCCCATTGTATAAATGTTTACAATGTGTTTATAACAATATTGTACTTATTTAAATAAAAACTCCGAACCACAAAACAAGGAACAAAAACAATAACTAAACAACTAAATTGTAAGTTATGTTTAATACGTTACCCTTATGTACATTTCGATGACATGGTCATCATCCTCAGAGGGTTTTAAATCAGTGTAATTTTGTCGCCACAGTGCTCTTTTATTTGTTTAATATTGTACTTGATAATAAAATTATAAGCTTACATTAATGTAACGCTATTAAATTGATTTGTAAATACTGTATAATAATTACTAAATATTTATTCATTATATATAGATACATTTTGTCAGTTTCTACATAGTAATTTGTTTTCAAATATCCATATAATATTGCATTTTTTATATGTAGAACTACTTAATGTATGCTACTTTTAATATATTCTAAATTAGTATGTTTCTCGTTTTTTTTTTCAAAAATCCTCAATATTATTGTCGGACAGATGGTTCAATGTGTTTGAAATATTATTACAAAAAATATAAAATAAAAATTATATGTTAGGTCATAAATATAAGGGTTGCATAAAAGCCTTAACTTTAAGGCGTCCGACAACAAGTATGCCCCGACAATTTTGTCGGTCAAGGTTACCACTTAGTTATATATATATTTTATAAACGATTCTGAAAAAATCAGCAGTTAGGTACTAAATTTTTTTACGCCATAACTTTGCCATGTTCGGGGTGTCGGACACGCAAAAATGACCAATCATATTTGTCCGACAAAATGTTTTTCGTTTTCTACATAAAACAAACTTTCGATTTATAACATTTTAGCCCCGTTGGGAAAATATAACCTCAAAAATTGTACCTACTTAAAGCAAGAATTAGCCTACCTAATGAAAGTAATTTAACTTCATTATCTGTAATAATTAAACACAGTAAATAACTATATAATATCAATAAATAAGGCTAAATAGAAATTAACTTACCTTTTTCTTTTATAAAATAAATTTGGCGCCCAACGTGGGGCTTTTCAAAAAATAAAATAATATTAAATTATAAATTTGGCGCAACAACGTGATGGCTTTTATTAAGTGTGCAATCTTATAATTACTAAGGAATATAAGCAACATTTAGAGATACAATTTTAAACAATATATTACTTACTTATTAATTAATAGTACCTGGAGACCGAGCTAAAGCTCGATTATAAGCAGGGCTATGATTTCAATAATTTGGATTATTGAGTTTTGAGGTTAGGCCTATAACATTAAACAACTAAATAAAGGGTATATACAACATTAGGCTTACCTGTAATAAAAATACAGTTTAAAGGATTAACCACAATCTCAACGCTATGCCTCAGAAATAAGTCAGGCCTAAATTAAAGTATTATTTCAATATCGATTTATTCCTAAAGCCTAGTTCGCTCACGTCAATAACTACTATTATTGCTAATTTCCGTGAACATCGTTTAGGTTTGGCCTATAACATTAAACAACTAAATAAAGGGTATGTTTATTATGTATTCGTTGCCATGGTAACTATAAATAGATACAACATTTTAGGCTTACCTCTAATAAAATATACAGTTTAAAAGAAAGCAGATGATTATTGTAATGGCATTGAAAACATTTGCATCAGCTGTGCTTTGTATTGTTTAAAATGGACAAATTTCACTTTTTAATTTAATAAAAAGACGTAGAAAACGAATTTTCCCAGACTGGTGACCATTTCCAATCGATTTCTCGTGGCCAAAAGCCTAATATAAAATAAAAAAATAAAAAATCCTTAGACGGAGATTCCAGATCCATTTAGCAGACAAACAATTATCTCTCGCTTTAGAAGATAAGATACTAGTGGAATTTATTTAATTGTTTAATAAATTTGAATACCGTATATAAGAATAGAATGGCAGAACAAAGCAGTTATAATTTAAGGGATCAGCCTAAAGAATCAAAAAGGAAGCAAGAGGCTGATACTCAAAAGAAAACAAGTAGGCCTAAGAAAAATGTAGGGGAAATAGAAGGAGACATGGTCAATATTGTTGAGGTACAAGAATTTAGGCATAAGGAGGGAGGCATGTTAGAGATTCCTAATGTTGAAAGTTATGATGAACAGGGAAACAAGGATGATAGGCTATTACAATTATTTCAGACAATGATGAGTAAGATGGAAGAAAATTCAAATAAACTAGAGGCTAGATTAAGAGAAAATTCAAAACTAACTTCAGATGAGCT
>JAGFPH010000765.1:366067-405470 GCA_018207615.1 Philaenus spumarius | reverse complement strand
AAAATTATTTCATTGAGCGGATATGCCTATTTCTTAATCCGTCTCAACATGTTGGTTGTCTACGTAGCTCAGACGAGTTCGTTAGCCAAAAAAATCCAACAACACGAAGCACATTTTTTGATCGGAAGTAACTGTTTTTTGAGATTTTTCCTACAAGAATTAATTTTGTTAGAGTTTTTTCTACAAATATAAATGTAGGATGTTTTTCTGCACATATTGCTTTTTTACGTGACCTTATAGCTCGCTTGGTTCCCCCAAAATCGATCAAAACATAAAATACCATAAAAGTACTCCCAGTAAGGGAGTTGGCGTGCGAAGCATGCAATCCTTTGTGTATTGAAGATACTCCCAATATGCGGAATGGCATGCAAACCATTTTGCAGCTATTAAGCACCGTCGTGGATAGACCTATTTCCCAAATTGTTGTTTGAAACCCTAAAATATAGGCCTATAAACTTAATTTTGAAAATTTGCTCAACTCACATCAACGGTTCAGCTGCATGGTCGAATTATTCTAACCTATAAATAATACTAAAACAGTCAAGGTTATTAAATGCTGGAATCAAGGTTAATAAGTGCTGGATTATGAACTGCAAAAAATCAATTATTTTCAAGTTTGTGTAATGAACATTTTGTAATGTGGGTTCTAGTTTTTGTAACAAGAATTATTGCAATTGCAATATAGTAGAAACAATTAATACCTATAATTAGTTCAATGAATTTTTTTTAAAACAAATATTGAAATTGGAAAACAATGCCATTATATCAAATTAATTAATTGTTTAAAATGAGACTATCAATCTAATAAAAGAGTATAGCCTAGTACAGATATTGGCGTGAATGCTGGCACTTGACCTTGCCCGACCGTGGTGGGCGAGGGGTGTGGGGAAAAGGCGTAAGTGGAGACAAAAACATTTTCCCATGCCACTTTCTAATGTGATTCATTCTTTCGACCAACTGGTGGTGTCATCTCACCCTTGAAAGGGTTACAAAAGTAATTTTAAATTTAACTACATTATTTATGTTGGTTTTTCTAGAAATAACCGCTTAAAATTGGAACATGGAACTGGTTTATCTACCAGCGCGTGGAATAGGCCTACTGATGTTTTTAGTATGGTTGGCATAGTCCAAGTGCCAGCATTCGCGCCGGGACTGTAATCTTAAGTAGTAAGTTTACACTGACTTTCTGTTTAACCAAATTTGTTGCAGGAATCAAAACCAAATAATATAAACAACTGGATCATCCATGATACCTTTTACTATACTGACATTTCAAAAAAAGACTATAACCTAAATTCGAGTGATATTGTCAGCACCAATATACATGGATTAAATCATGGGAAGTTCTACGAAGTCAGAGTCATTCTTTTTGATGACAACTTAAATAATTATCAGGGCAAAAATATTCCAACCACAAAATTTTGCTCTCTGTGTACAAGTAAGTTTTTAATTATTAATTAAACACCTGTTGCCTACTTTAACTGCTATGTAGAATAATTTTATTTAATGCTATAGTTAAGGTTTTGTGGATCACCCTAAATAAATTATTTATGGTATAAAATAGAAAGGTTTTTAATTTTATTCAATCTATTTCCTCTCCTTATTCAAAGTCAAAAGATGCCTCACGTTCTGAAACCAATTTATAATATAAATTGATAAATTTTCAAAGACTCACTTTGTGAAGTCAGATAATGAAAATACACAATAAGCTAGGCCTGTTAAAAAAAAATCAATAACTAGGCCTTTGTTTTACGATATTTTTTTATTATAGGCAAAAGTCTTACTCGTTCTTTTACCACTGTAGGCTATATTCAGATTTACAGGTTTACAATTAATTATAAGTTTATAGAGCACTTAAATATACAATCACAAGATTGTATATTAATAAAACAATAAAATATATTCACAAATGACAAATTATAACTCTATTATCTCGGGTTAAAAGGATCCTGGTCTATTAAATATGCAATCAGAAATATAACACTTAGGTCTATACAGGATGAAATATCTAAAGCTAGTGAATGTTACAAAGTGTTAAAATAGTTCAAGTTCTTTAAATAATTACAAATTTGATATCAATGATGGTTGATTTAGTTGATTATTGCTTACTTCAAAATGAAAGTCACTGTTTTACAATAGGTAATAAAATTTAGATGGATATTACCTTTGCAGAAGTTCAAATTTGATTTGGTACCGTACTTTACCAATTATTTAATTATGTAAATTTTATAATTGTCTCTTATCTTGAGGGTATTTTATCTACCGGTATACATTCTTCCTTTATTTTTCTAAAAGTACAGTAGTAGTATTATCCGGACTCCAATTATCCGGATCGCCAATTATCCGGATCAGATTTGAATAAGAACATAGTCAAACGGATGCGAGACTAGGCGGCGCGGAATCGATTTAAGGTACAAAACAGCTGACTCTGCCTGGTATTTAAAAAAAATAATGTATTTTACAGTGATTTAATATTGTTTGAAAATATTAAGTAATGTAAACATTGTCATTGACATCGTTTTTTCATAATAAATACCGTAAATGTTCTCTATTGTGTTTTGTTTACATTTCTCCTAAAAACGGCCTTTTTTTTGAAAAAATCCAATTATCCGGATTTTTTATTATCCGGATCGTGTCCGGTCCCAATTAATCCGGATAATTGGGGTTCTACTGTATATTTTAACTTATTTCACTTGAAATTATGTATGAGTTTATTAAATACGTCTGAACAGTACAAGGTTTAATGCTGAAGTACCAATTTTAGTTCAACTATTGCCGGGCTTCCACAGACAGTGCCGTTGCAAGTATCTCTAACAATTGTTTTTGTTACTTAGTCCCATAAGTGGCTGGTGTTTCTGGTCACTTACACCAAATATATTACAAAGTTTATTTTTATTGGTATTTATCGGAGATATTTATGTTTTCGCAATGTTTATAATAATATTTAACCATTATTAGTCTTAATTTGTCCGAAATACGTAATTATTTGCTTTTGTAAATTCATATAACTGTATCTTTGTTCACTACCGAACGCAATCATAAAACAGCTGTTCTCTATGCATATACGGACGTCATATTCAGTTAGTCATGCAACTTTGCGTATCATAGCACATTCACTGATAACTAGAGCCAGGATGTTTAGGCATTAATAACACTTAAAATAGGCAGGCAAAAAAGGCAGAAGGAAACACAAAAAAGGCACTGTAAATTCAAAAAAAGGCATAATATATTTTAGCAACTAATAAACAAATAATTAAGATAACTAACATTTTACTGGTTACACATTACTACAAGGTATTTCTTTAAATTGTCTGTTGTTAGACTTTGTCTTCTGTCAGAAAGAACTGGCAGCAAGGGCGGATCCAGGTATGGGCAAGCCGGGCAACCGCCCGGGGCCCCGCGCCTAGCAGGGCCCCGCGGCGCAGCACTGACCTGAAAAAGAGCAGGTCAGGTCGGTCGGTTATAAACGCGAGGCCCTTAAGCTCAACCAGCCTATAAGCAAGCAAAGAGTAAAAGAGACATAGAAATCTATTATATTTAAATTTCTCACTCTGAAATTATTGCGTCAGTGTGAAATACTTAAAGAAGCCCACAAAAATGGGCCGGTCGAGTCAGCGGGGCCCTGCGGTCCGGACCTAACCGAAAAACGAAGTTCGGTTAGAAGCGTGACCCCTTAAACTAGCCCCATAAGCAAGCAAAGAGTGAATCAATGTAAAATATTTAAATAAAACCAAAATTCGATATTTATTGTTATTATTTTTTTGTAGAGCCTTCCTGGGCCTAAAGCGGCTCGAATTGAATATAGAATGGAATATGATTACTCTATATTCAATTTGAGCCACAGAGGTCTAAAGATTAAAGAAATCTGATTCATAAGTGCGGGGCCCTTCTCCAACTCAAGTTGGCCCCTTTCAGACGGAGCAAATGCGGACGCGGGTAGTGAAACACATTTTGTATTGCGATAAATGAAACCTTTTCACACGGAACAAGTGCGGACGCTGAGAGCTGTACTAAACAAGCAGACCCCCAAGTCACCCCCGCACTTATCAAAAACCTATATGCGGATGCGGACCCGCATGTTCTATTTTTAACAGCCAAGTTATATGTAACTTTCATACGGACTAGTTTTACCCGCAGTTTCTTTCTGAATTTGGCAGAGTGAAGACGTATTATCTTATTTTTTTTAAGTGAGTAATGGATAAAACCAACAAAATGGACGAAGAAATTGACATAGAATTGCTCTTGTGAGACAGGAATCTTTTATTTGGGACAAAACTCTGCCGGAATACCACTCAAGAACAATAACAATAGAAGCTTGGAGAAAGGTCTGCAGTGAGAAATCCCCAACTCAAGTAAACGATTGAAAGATAGGCTAGGTAGGGCTACGTGCTACTGTGCTAGAAATAAAGAAATCGGTCATAAATCGAAAACTGTCAGTCAGTAAGAACCCAAGGATATTGCCTATAATTACTATTATAGCTATTAAGCTATGTCGATGTTCATAAATTGTATTTAATCTTAAGTTTAGTAGATTTGTAACAGGAAGACTCTAATACGGTATATTATTTAGAAACTGGTGTTTACGATGATTTTATCGTAATTTTTATTTTATTTTATTTTATTCACGAAAATTTCTCGCACTCATTTCAGTTATCAATTAACATGTAATAATTTCAATAATGCTAGTTAATCATTTTAACTCGAAAACACGTTCATTCGTTTGGTTGTTCGATTGAAATATATTAAATATAGAGTTACGCATTCATTAAAGTAGACTATAGCCCTAGTCCTAAAATAATAAATGTATTGAATAAAATTATAAAATCTAGATAAATCGACAGTCGCAGATTAATTGTCTCTTGTAAGGGTATTGTTAAAACAGACTACATTAATGACAACTTTTAAAACCATACAAATTTATTGTTATTATTAGGTTATATTAAAATATGCATGAACATATAAATTTTGAATTGTCTACCAGTAATAATTTTAATACATTCTTTGATTATTTGTTGTAACTTCACTACTTTATCGAATAACACATATAACTTTTTATTTTACAGCTATTCTATTGTCAGTCTATTGTAGCTATTTTTACTTGTCATTCGATTTAATTTTAATTTGAAATTATTTAATTTTTCTTTTCAGTTATAATTTCAGTTGTGTTTCTTGTTTTATATTAGTTCTGTACAATGAAACCTTATAGTTCTGTAATAAAAATGTTTTGTTGTTATTTTTGTCCTTTCGCTACTAAATTATTTGGTGAATAAGTTTCCACTTTGGTTTGTTATGCATAGCTTAAAACTTAAAATGCAAGATTAAATAAAATTAGAAGGTGGTATTTAAAAAAATAATAATCCTAATGTAATGTATTGACTATTGACTATAGGTACTTTACAGTGTTGACCTGGCATATTTTATGATAAACTATGTTAACTTTTTGCTTTTGGATTTAGCTAACCATTTTCAGCACGTTAAACATGAAAATATACACAGAAAACGCATTATTTTGTATAAAAAATTCAGTCAATGCATACTACCTATAGTGCCAACTGATAAAATTTTCAGGGTATTAATTTAGTAAATTAGAAACTACTGTAATAGTACACATATAAGGTCAGTTTTATAAGTTGATAAAACACAGCTAACTAGTTTAAAAAATGCTTTAAAAACACATTTTTTTAACGCTTTGTGGGGCCTCAGACCCCCGGAAAGTAGGGCCCCACCAAAGTCAATTGCCCAGGGCCCCGCAAAGCCTGGATCCGCCAATGACTGGCAGCACACATGCACAGTTGAGTTATTGGTGGGAGTAGGCTAAACAAATAAAGCTTGAATCTGTCCCTACCATACAGCAGGCTTACATGCCTACTGCATAGTTTCAACCGATACGACTACAAGGACAACAATAGAAGGAACCTTTTTTCCTAAAAATTGGAAACAGTTCATTCTCTCTCCCTCCCTCCCTTTTCTGCGGTTACTATAGTTGTGGACAGAATAACTCACAACCAGGAAAAGGCTAGCGTCTAACGCTAACGGATGTACAGCGGATGTGAAGCGATCCTGGTTCAGAGTCACGCTGTCCACAACTATAAACACTCCTGAGAATGTATACATCTGTCAGAGAATTTGGTTTCATAGAACAAGTTTCCGACTTATTCCCGTTCCACTCTGGACATGTTTTACTGTACAAACATTATTCAATTTACTTGCAAAAGGCAAAAATATTATTTTATAATTCAAAAAGGCAAATAGGCAAAATGATTGCATTTTGCCAAACATCCGGGCTCTACTAATATAACCGTACTTTGTTTGGTTTAACACTTATTCAATTTTATAACAGTTTGTTTAGTAAACTATACATTGTTTTTGAAATTTAACTCTATTACAACTTATATTACACGAATAAATCCATACGCTAACACTATTTCGAAATGTAAAACATTTTGAATATGTAGATAGGCTTATACCTACTTGCAAATTAAACTTGGTTTGTATATAAAAAGGTAAGTTAAGTGTTATTTAGTTATGAGTGTTTATCGTTATTTCTTTATTATATACAATTTCCTGAAGTGAATTTACTTGCGTTAAAATGATTTTGTCTAGATCAAATTTTGAGGTTAAAATTTAGGCTATCTTGTTAACATTACTTTCACAATCTTAGTTTACTAGGACCCTTTAATTTTTGTGAATTTGTTTAATCCCAACTGGGTCAAAATATTATAATGGATACAAACAAATCATTTTGCATTCATTATTCCTCATTGGAAATTGTAACTCAAACATATTCTGAACAAGTCACATTGAAAATAACGGTTGATTTCAAAATAAGTTTTTGCAATTATGAAATTAGGATAAGCATGATATGTGATAAGCTGCAAGATTAGCCAAATCGGACAATGTTTAGTAAATTATTAAGTCCAAAGTTGTAAAACTATTGAAAATAAGACGGTATGGTTTTAATAAAATACAAATGTTTTCTTTTTGTAAAACAAATGGTTTTATGTATTTTAATATTTTAAACTTACAAAATTAATTGTTGTATTATGAGTTTAGAGATGAATTCACTTTCAGCAATTGATAAAATTACAATACTGTACATGCGTATAGTCGAAATATTATTGTTATTATTTTAATATGGTTAAATAATAATTAGCTGAACAGAACAACAAATGAATTTTATATGAACATTTATATTGATATGTTTAAAATATGACTAAGCTTTGAGGTATTAGCCAAACATAAATTATTAGCTTGTTTAACTTAACTTTTATATAGTTCCAGATACAATGGATTACCATATTATTTCAACAATCAACACTACTTCCATGACTATCAGTTGGGATGTAAGTATGCTATTGATTGAGCTTCTTGCAATTTAATTCTATACTGGGTGCCTGTGAAGAGGTTACTACACTTGGATTAATATGCCTGACAAATGGAAAACTCTAGATATTTGTTTAGGTTATATTTCATATATATATGCAAAGACGATTCCTTTCAATTTAAATTGCTTACGATTAACAAAAACAAAATGGTGGAACTGCAAATAAACTTGTTATTTCTTTTCTTTTATTCAATAGATTTCACTACTAACGCATTCAGTTTTCGTTTGATTTAATGCGGATTTTCAGTCAGCTGTTGTTTTAACCAATCACATCATTTTGTTAAATAGTGTTTTGTCTGATAACTAGGATCAAAATAATAAATTATTCAATTGAACTAAAATTTCAAAGTAATGAAATCAATTTCAATATAACTAAACGTCTACTAATTCTTATTTTGGTAATGTCTTACCTTTCTGCCGCAGTTTGGGGTATTCACCCATCATCAGGAATAATAAAAACATATACACATACACATAAAACATACACAAAAACACATTTCACTCCATGCGGTGGCCGTAATAATTAAAATAAGTGGAAGGTCCACGCACTATTCCGGCAATGTGCACGTTGGATTGTTATGACGGCACTGGCACCGGTTTTGTCCTTCAAAGTCTTATCTGTATATTAAATGTTTGTTGGACTTAGTGCCTGAATTAACGTGTCGTATAACATATTTGAATTAAATGAGAGTTGATCATTTAGCAACTCTGTGGACTGAAATTTTGTTGTTCTATATATTTCAAATTCTTCTGTAGCATCCATAATTCATCCTTTGCTACACATATGCATTACTTCTAGATTGTCATTAAAGCTCGTGTACGAATGACAAATGTCCATAAGGTGCTCCGCAAAACTAGATTTTGAGGCAGTTAGTTTTTTTGTTGGTAGATGCTCCTTATATCTTAAGTAAAACGGATGTCCTGTTTGGCCTACGTAAAACCTAGGACAATTGCTACATTTGAGCTTATATATGCCTGTTTGGAATTGCGGATCCACTCTAAACCTAGCTTGGTGTTGTAGGATAGACTCAAGTTTATTGCTCGTTCTATATGTGATGATCATGTTTTTTTTCTTCATTATATTTCTTAATGTATAACTTAACATATTTCCGTATTCAATTGGCACGTAAATTGGTTTGGAGTTATTAGGAATAGGTGCTATGGAGCGTTTGTTTCTATGCTTCCAAATGAGTTTTTCAATAATGGTAGTTTTATATCCATTGGCAACGGCAACATGTTTTATTATTTGTAACTCCTGGTTATAGTTCAACACAGACATAGGGATGGTCAAGAGTCGATATACAAGGCTATTGTAAGCCGCCAATTTTTATTTCTGTTGAGCTGGATGGTGCGATGAAATATTAATTGTCTGGTCTGTCGTTGCGGGCTTTCTATATATTTTAAATGTTAAATTGTTGTCAGTTCTTGAAATTGTAAGGTCCAGAAAGTTTATGCAATGGTTATTCTCATGTTCTATGGTAAAATTTAGGTTATGGTGCATGCCATTCATATAATTGTTTAACAGCTGTAATTGTCTGTTGCTGCTGTTGAATAAAAAGAAGGTATCATCCACGTATCTATAGTATGTGATTATATTATTTTTGTAGGGGTTGGAATCTGACATTAAGAAAGTGTTTTCTACATAGTTGAGAAAAATTTCTGAAAGGATTAATTTTATAATGAAATCAGTTTTATTTACATTGATGCCTTTCCATCGACAGGTAGGACACCATTGGACAGGTACTGCCATCAAGATAACCAAACAGTGTGCAAATTTTGTTTTATGGGCTACCGTATGTAAAAGAAAAGGTTTATTCTCACCTTATAACAATGAGGTGATGAGTTAATGAGGCTGTAACAGAAGCCCCATGGTAAAATCAATCTCGAGGATTTGAACCAAGTACTTTTACGGTATTTTACGTTTTGATTGATTTTGAAGGAACTAGACGAGCTATAAATGGTCGTGTAAAATACCAGATGTGCAGAATAAACTCCTACATTAATTTTTTTTACATAAAACCCCAAAACATTTGAGGAATTGTTTTTTACATAACCGTTTTAAGAGTAACAAGTTTGTGGGGTTTTCATAATATGTCCACCATAACAATCCAAAAATAGCAACCTCTCCATAGTGACTCCCAGATAAATGCTGTTATATAACTTGTTATTTGTGACAGTACAAGAATACTACTGAGTATTGGTGCCCAGTACAACATTATCAAGTATCCAGGAAGGAACATTGGAAGTGGATCACAGAAAATACAACAGACACTTCATTCACGCTGACTGATCTATTCTCTGGGGGAGTAATTAAGTTTAAAATCAGAGCTTTTACTTCAGGAGGCTTCGCTCCTTACTCAAAACGTGCTACTATCTCAACTTCAATTAAATGTGAGTTTTAAAGTAGTATATATTTGGAGTTGGGCTAAATCTTCATATCTTACAACTAGTGGAAAAGCTAAAAAGGCAAACAAAGAATAAAAAGTTGCAACAATTCATATTTTTTATAACTCTATAAACCACGACTCGATCAAACAAACTAAACAGAGATGTTAAAGTAATAATTTTGACCCCCCCCCCCAATAATTTATCAGGGCTCTGCAAGTTCAGTTATAATCAAAATAAAAAGTTTATTTTATTGCTGCCTTTGTTTATTTTAAGAAATTCCAATTAATGAGGTATACTACTTTATTATTCCGACCAAAGGCTGATTACAAAGCAATTTCAAGCAATTATAAAAGCAAACTGTCTAAATATTATCAGCTAGCTTTCTTCTCTGCATTTGTACATTCATGGCAATTTATGTGCCTTCGGACACCATCCCCATTATACACTTGCTCGCTTTAAATTTCTTTGATTTACTTGATCTATCCATCTATAAGATCCAATGTTTTTCTCAGGTCTCTTTGAAAATTATGGATTGAGAAATGTCTATAAGTTAGGTATTTCACTTATTCTAGTCACCAAGTCATCCTATATTGAAGCTACAATTAGCTGATTTACGTCCTTGATTTTCTCATGGGAAAATTTATTCAAATAACTGTCAGGATTCATTTTATTCATGTAGTTTATACTTAGCTCTTTCACAAAACATTTTAAATTTAATACTGTATGTGCTTATTTAAATGTTTATGTCAATAAATGTGTGCCAGGTCCTTTCCAATACACTCTGTATATTTATGTTTTCTTTACCTTACTTGCCATTCTGAGTACCTTCCAGTCCAAACGGACAAACCCTAGAGAGCATGTTTCTTTTTAATGATAACTTTTGAATAAAGCTGCCAAGAGTAGTTAATTTAACTTAAATTCATATTATTTAACCTATTAAATTATTATTATTTTTTGCAACATAAAGGTACGTTTACACTTGTACACATGTATGAGAACTTGTGTGAGATACTTGTTTGAGAAATAAGTGTGAAGTTTGAGTACACAAATAACTATACTTGTTGAATCACATTAGAGCATTTACACTTGCACACAAGTTGATTTTAACATTGGATTTAACATCTCATATATTAGAAGCCCTAATTTTCTCAATTAGTTGCAGTGTTGATTCCCGAATCCCGACTCCAATTAGACATAGTAACTTTAAGTTAAAAAAATTAAAATTAAATATTAATGATTTGTACACAACACAATGAAACCTAACCTACAAAAAGTATTGTTATAAATCAGCTGGTTGGGAAAAGCTTCAATAATACCTCACACAAGTCAATGTTTAAACAAAATTTTGTTCACTCAAAATGTATGTGCTTTTGTTGAGTGAGCAAATGTTTCTGGATTTGTTAATTCAACAAGTTCTCATACATGTGTACAAGTGTAAACATACCTTCAGTTACACAAATTTGTTAAACCCTCCAAGGAAGGTAATGAATGCACACCTCCTCCTGTGCCCTTTTTCTTTTCACCAATCAGGTTGAATTGACTTCTAAAAAAAAACAAAGGTTTCCCACCAGGAATTATATCAAATATCCTCCTCATCAGGACACTCTCCAACTAAGAATTTGCCTACTTGTCTAAATGTGTTTTGATGGCACTAAACATAGCAATCTGGTTGTTTTTCAGTTGACCAAGTCCTTTCTCATTTGTTGCTGTTTTTTTAAGTACTGAACTTAAGCATTTCTCTTAGTGGCAATTACATTGCTGACACTAATTATTAGAAACAATATAAAAGTTGCTTGGCAATATATGTTGCAGTACAGAATATAAGCGGTAGAGGAGAAGGGGCGAGATAGGCAATATATTAGCATTCTTTACAATAATTTCTTTAAACATACCGCTTGCTTGTACGACCTATACAGATTAAGTGAAAACCAAGAGAGCTTGTTATAACTGCCATACGTGCTGACATTATAGTTTTTACTTGTAGGCTACATATAATACTTTAAGGATAACTTTAGAACAGAAAGCAAAGTAATTAAGAGTTGTTTATCAGTTTTGTTTACAGCAAGCCTTAGCCGAGTCTTTCTGATCAGAAGATCCCAGATTCAAATCTCGGCTGGAGATCAGGTAGTTTTTCATATCTGTGGTTAGAGGGAAAGAAGGCGTAAGGTCAGCAAACGGTGGTTGACTCGCATCCAAACTGACATAAATTAGTCTAACTAGGTTAGACTAGTTACCTGGTCTCCAGCTTGGGATGTTTTATACATTTTTATTTCAGTATTTATGTACATATATTTTTCTCAAACCAATTAGGTTCAGGATGTTTTGCAGTTTTTAACGTTTACAAATGTAAAAATAAAATAGAAATGAACATGGAGATAAGTGAGGTTAACACTATGAAGCTTGAATGTACTAAAATATCATTACATACATTAGGAAGATTTTCTCAAGAACTAATAAAAACCATCAGAATAAAATTTTCAGAAGTTGTTGTTAGTGTTAGAATACACAATAGAAACAATGTTTTTGAATTATTCAAATAGAATCTCTTTTATACACAAAAGATAAGTATAATTTTATGATACTAGACAGATTTATATAAAAAAAAACTAAATTCTTTACCTTACAAAATATCATAAATCCATCAATTCAAAATGTGAATATATGATTATACAAGCGAAGATTGGAATAAGATTGGTTGGTTAGTTACTGAGATAATGTTCCTTATATTAGTATTGGTAACAGCAGAAATGCATTGGGCTGAGTCCCATTAAAGACCATCCTGGGTCCAAAACGTGTTTAAATATCAACAAAATAACTTTATTAGACGCCAAGCAAAGGTAATTTGCATGAAACAAGTTTTAGTGGTGCTAATTGATTTAATTATATCACTTAATTTTGGGAGCTTTAAGCTATCATAAAAATAGGTACGGTACAGTAGAATTGCTCACTATTGAACGGCACCCTCCATTATTAAACTTATAGTTTTTAGGCATTATTGATTCTATGATCGAGTTTCAATTTATTTTAATAGATAATACAATGGCTTTAATAAATAAAAATTAATATATAGTTATAATCAAAACCATAAAGTGGATCAGTATCTGCTTTATGGAAAAGCAGATATAATTAAATTACTTACGTCAACATTTGAAATTTGCTTATCAGTATTACTTATTGAATAGCAAGCAAATATGGCAGTTTAATAGCTGAAGGTTAGAAAAACAGCCTCGAAACCCATGGTTCCCGCTTCAAATTTGGATGAAAACCTTGTATGTTTGTTTGTTGAAAAAAGTTTAATTCAGGTGATGATAGACCATTTACAAATCATTAAAGTTATTTAATAAAGCATATATTTCATTTGTATTCATAAGCACCAATATTGGTTAACTGTAATACATTAAGTTTTATGTTTACATAAGGATATAAATACAAGTGTAACAATATATAAAGTCGTATTCTATAGAACAAGCCAATGATTGTAGAATTGTAGTCTCTATGCTGTAGTTTTGCTTACTTGACAACTCTGTACTTATTTCTCATACAATCAAAACAATTTGTATTGTTTGAAATACAAAATATTTATAGTGAACAATAATAAGAATAACACTCAATGTACATATAATATCAATTACAGTATCATTATAAGAATGTAAACAATATACTAGATCCAGATTGTAGTAATATTTAATCTTGATTTGTTCTGTATAGTTAATGGTCCAATCCAATCACTTTCTTCTCAACACATAAACAATTTTGAACTCATTAGTTGGAATCCACCGGCAAATATTAACTCAGAGAAGATGGATTATAAAATTAAATACCAGGTAATTTCATTCACTTACTGCGAAATTATTTCCTCTGTTCAGGACCATTAATTTATTTTATTGTGCTTATAGCCCAACTGGATTGTTAATAATTAATTATTAATTAATTACCTTGTTTTGAGGAGATGCTGCCAAGAAATCCTCAATTAAATATGGTTTATTACCACTAGATATGACGTGTTTCAACTATCGGTCAGTCATTTATATTTGATTGATAGTATAGAAATCATTCCTGTGGTTCACGATGTATATATTGTGTACATACCCCCTCTCAAGAACGGAGACCCTGATCCGGTGACTATTAATCAGTCGACAATCAAGTGTTTTTGAGAATGGTCATTGACAACTTAAAATTAATTAGATTGAATGGCGCACAAGTTTTCCATGTATTTTGTTCTGCTGATTGAAACCATGTATTTTTGACACCATTCACAAGTAGATACAATCACTTGTTACAGAGAGTTAGAACAGGTTTTATGAATAAAAAGTTTCAAATTATACTTTACGAGAGAACACAACTTTAAAAATTTACTTTACATTTAAAAACATATACTTCTATTATGCTGAATAATTTGAAATTTATTAAATATCCTCAAGATAGCTATCATCAAAATCATTTGCATCTTCTTCAAGGTCATCAAAGTTGTCAAAATCACTTCAGTTTTGAACACTGTGTTGACATTGTTTGTGGCAAATTGGTTCTGTAAGATGTGATTCAAGAAATAACAATACTCTGTGGAAACAAACTTTTTCTTTGCATTATTATGCAGTGTTGGGATTGATATTATTTTTGTTCCTATATGTTTACGAATTAGGCTGTCAGACAATTTTATAATTGTCGAGTGCATAGCGGTGTCAAATGTTATAATACTTCCATGAAATTGTTGATGATCAAATAATTACAATTTAAACCACTATGAAAAATATCGAGATGATTGGTTTTGTGCGTAAAATGTATGTAATAAAGTTGTGCTCTTTGAATAACACACCATTTCCAACTTTGTATCTATAAGATCTGTTGTAGAAGTGATTGTATAAACTTTTATATCAATCTAGATAAAATTAGTTTTTTCTCTCTTTAAATTGCCCTTTTTGCAACAGGTGTATTTTACCTTTACTATAAAAAGTTTGGGGAAATGTGACAGTTTTGTTTAAAAAATGTTATTTGGAAACTTATATAGTCTTAATAGGTTTTTGTTATAAACATTTCAAAATCCTTATGTACATGTCATCCTTTATTTTATTCATTATATTACAATGCACCCAGAACTGTTAGACTACATAATGTTTACATACCTTGATTTCCATCTACAGTCCTTTATGTCCTAATTTGATGGGACTACTATCAATAGTGTTTATTTAATGTTATTTATTGTAAATTTAACTGAGTGAAGAACTACGTGTACTTAATGTCTAGTATTCGACTTGGAAATGGAGACATTAAACTCCGAAACCGTTAGTCCTACCAAATAAGAACATCAAGGTAGGGTAAGTAAACATTATATGATCTTCCTTTATACGGATTTGGCGTAATTTATTATATTGCTTACCACAGACAGTTACAAAGCAGTAAGAATGTATAAGAAGTTTGTATGAATATTAAAATGAAGCCTATGCTTTGGCATACACATCACATTTCTGCTTGAAGCTGCACGAAAAAAGTCCAGACTCTCTGTTGTTCAAACACTTTTGTTTTAACCTGTTGAGTGGACATTTTGAATGTAGTTTCTCTATTTATCCTCACATCTCAATATTGATTGTTACACTTTCTTCACAGCAACAGCAGTTCAGCTGTGCTTCAGTAACATAAATGGCCCTATATTGCTTTGTTTTGAACCTACCTACATTCAATTGTAAACAGATTGCCAACCAAAACTGAATACAACAAAATAAACCTCCAACAATGCATTGATTTAAATGAAGGATATTTCTCACATGTTGTTTGCAAGACAAATAAAAGTTCTTTTGGGATGTTTTTAGTGTATGTACACACTTCATTTAAATGTGCAAATAAAGTTCCTATAATTTATTACTGGTTTCTAATTATCACTTGCACTGGTAAATACAACACACACAAACCTGTACATATGTTGAAGTAAATTAAGTTTTTTTATCAATAGTTATCATGCACAAAAGATGTACAATTTCTGACATATAACAATAATTTTGCTCAGATAGTTCTTTATAAAAAAGGTTTATTGTTTTATTTTGATATTTCAGTGCTTGAGAAGGATGGGATGTGAAAATGGATGTGATTCGTCCAATCAATTAGAAATTCAAACATCCAATACAAATGTAACATTATACTCGCTTATGCCTTTCACTCAATACTTGGTCACAGTTTCTGCAGGAAACGGACCAGAAACATCACTTATGATAGGCACAAAATTGTCAGGTGATGTTATAAAACTTTCACAATATACAACCAGCTTTTGTCAGTCATGTGTGTAAATGATACAGAGGCACATGACAGGTGGTTTCAATTTAATTTCAACTAAGTTTTATCTCTACTATTGGAATAAAATTACAGAATTGATTCATATAATTAGGAAGTGTTTTCTACCACAAACACTTATTTAATTTTTTTGCAATGAATGGCAATGTTAAAATAACATCAATACAAATTTTGTATGGTATATAAATAAATTTAATTTAAAATATCATTTTATCAAAGCCGACTAAAGAATACCGTTGCGAGGCGGCCAATAGGATGGGCGCGCAGCGTAGCCATAGCCTCGAACACTCCTGGTATTTACCGCTCGAGGCTTGATCGCACAGTTTAAAAGAATTATAAATGCGTTGAGTCAGCCGCAGTCAGTTAGAAGCGTGGGAAGAACTACGGCGATTGGAGCGTTCAAGATCTCGGTGTACACAAGCCCGTCCCTCAATGGTATTCTTTAGTGGGCTTTGATATAGTTTTCTAATAGTAGACCTATAAAGCTAAATGTTCAGTCAGGAAAAGAAAAAAACAGCAACAGAATAGTAAACCTCAAAAGTGAATCTTATTTTTTTTTTATATTTCAATTTATATTGTTATAACATAATATAAAAGGATTATGAAATTTTGCTTTGTTTTGAAAAATGTGTTAAAGTGCAAGTTCTTTGAGATTGTATAGAGATAATATTCTTATTTCAAGTACTAATTGCATGAATATTTGTTTTAAATCCAAAATTATCACTTTTAATTTTAAGAAATAAGGTAGTAGCTTCCACGTACTTTTCTGTTTCTAAGTACTTATACAACAACTAAATATAGTATAGTATGTTTATAATATTATTATATATATATATATATATATTTATATATATATACTACATTGTTTCCGTCTTGCAACTTTTTTTGGTGGTGTAATACTACGCGCCTTTCAGGAACACGTTCCCATCTTCAGGTTTTATAAAATTTTTACTCACATGTGAGCACGTCAAAAGGTAACACGAACACACCTCTACACGAATTATTACACTTACAATGAAACATTACAAAGTTTAAAAACAGTTGGCTTTAGGTCATATTGACGGTGAAAAAGTTGCAAGACGGAAACAAGGTATATATATAATAATATTATAAATATACTATACTATATTTAGTTGTTAAACTATTGCATCTGGAGACATAAAAATGAAACTTATACAGCTCTTTTCTGTAATTTAAAATTGATAAATTGTAATCTAAAAAAATGTAAAATAAATATATTTGTCAAAGATTTTTTTCTTGAAGGCGAAACCCTTGTAGCGTTTCCATCTTTTCAAAGAGGTTGATATTTTGAATATTCATTAACCAAACAAGAATAAGAACTGAGAAACATTTGATTAATCATTATGTATTTAGGCTAAAATACTCAGTCATAGAGATGTCATTTAGTTACTAACTTTATTTAATATTAAGGGATACATTTTACAGTTCCGACAGAAACAGTTAAAGCAAGTAAACTGAGTCCAGTAAGGACAAACAACTCTGTGACAGTGTTCTGGGAACCTGTTGAAGTGTGTTCTGGTTTCTTTAAAGGATACATTTACCAACTTTACAAGGTTAGTAAGTTAATAGCCTACCCAAAACTTGTTTGGATAAGAACATTTTGTTGATGGCATATTATACATTTTTTAATTCTCATTTAAAATATTGTTTAATACTGTGGGGAAATTCATGCAACGCAAAAAGAATCTTTCTCTGGCAGAAGAGAGCTCTACGCACAATATTAGGACTTGGTCAATTTACTTCTTGTAGAGAATATTTAATTGAGTTGAAAATATTAACTTTGCCTAGTATGTTTGTTTCGCAGTGTTTGTTGCATGTCAGGGAAAACTTAAGTAGTCTTGATGCTCTTAGTGAAGTCCATTCATATGGCACAAGGAATAGAAATAAGATAAATGTCTCACAAGTCAGACTCACAAAATCTAAAGCCCACTTTGGTCAAATTGGAGTAAGATTGTTCAATATGTTGCCAGATGATGTCAAGCATCTGCCCGAGGAAAAATTTAAAAACGTTTTACAGACCTGGGTCAAGGCAAAATCATTAGATAAAATAAAGAATTTGATGATTCTATAAAATCCTGGCACAGAGTGTATTGAAGTTGTGGCAAATAACTGTAGGTTTAGTGGTAATTATTGTGATATAATGTATGAGTGCTTGTAAGTTTTCATTGCCTTATGTTGTATATCCATTTAACACGTTTGCTACCACCATACTAAATTTTGTCCGTTTGCATAGACTAGCTTCGTATGTTATATTAGATGGCCTGTTTCGTATCCACAGACTGCTGCCGCAAGTATGCGATGCCTAGTTTAATTTTTTTTTTTTTTTTTTGTGTTTAACGTTTTACTGTTTTGCACTTAAGGCTAATGAAGACGGGACCTACAGTTTTACGTGGAATCCGAACCACAGCCAACGATGTCTGTTAAGAAACCATTTAGAAAATTATTCGGGGTCAATGGGAATTGAACCCGGAACCTTTCCATTGATGGTTGCCATGACGATTGATAATGCAATTACGCTTTAACAACCACGGCCACCGTGGCTCCTGCCTAGTTTAATTACGTTGCATATTTGTGGCAGTGTTATTTTGTTATTTAACTGCTAATTTTGAAGTACTAGTATATTTTAAAGACCTGATTTATTGGTATCAGTATGTAAGAAGGTCTGCCGCTCATATGAAATGCTTGGTCTGTAACGTTAATGATTTTGAACATGGGAACATGAAGAAGTTAAGTTGTCATGAAAATGACCCCCTTTCTCAAGCCACAATTCTTGGTTGTTTTCCCGCCTTTTTGTTTTGTGGGAATGCGAAGACGCAAAGTTCTCAGGAATCTTTCTCCCCCCTTTTCTCCCCCCTTTTCTCCCATTACAATTCCTGGGAATCCTGATTTTCCGCCTTTGTATTTCAGTCTTAATTTTGATTGGTTGTGCAACTTCGGTCAAAAGACTTTGTTTTGCTAACATTGCTTCAGATTCTAGCAATAAAACTTACTATGTTTCTTGACATAGACTGAATGTCGTATATATGCAATGACTTCAAAAACGATGAAAACAGTAAAAACAAATGGGTATTGCTTGACATACCTTTTTGGTTATTAAAAAGTATATTAATTCATCTGAACATAATCATACTTGTGGTCTGTGGCGAATGTCACAACGGTTTGTCCCAGTCTGTGTGTACTCCAGTCCAGTTTCACGATAGTCTGTGGCGAAAAACAGTGTGACGCATAAATGCGACACTCGGTAACGAACGAGTTATATCTGTATATGTATAAATTGTTGTAAACTTTTAAAATATTGTTTTTATTGTTTTAAGACAAAGTCTATTGCAGTAGCAAAATTGTTTAATGACAGTAAAAATAAATATCTACAAATAAATATCAAAAATAATACTAAATTACACAAAAACTGCATTATTGTATTTTCCAGTCTACCTAATGTGTCCATATTTATGAACCATGAATCTGGGAGAGCATGACAAGGAGGGTATTAAGGGAAAGTCTAAAAAATTTTTTTAAAGTAATATTTAAGTTTTTTTTTGCATGATTTTCAGTGAGAAAACAAACTTAATGAATAAAGAATTTGGATTAAAAAGTATTATATTTTGCATTTTGTTATCCTTACAAGTTTATTAAGCAATAACTCTTAAATCCAATTTAAAAATATATGCTTTATATGTATAAAGAATGAACAGAATTAACTAAAGAGAGTGTGCATGCTGTAGCTTGCGCGGTATGTTTACAAACAATAACTTATACTGTAATAAAGACAACATTGTGTTCTCATTTGTCTAAGCAAAAATATAGTTTTGTCTATCATTTGTTTTTTGAATAATTAATTATGATCCATTGTTTGCTCTACTATAAGTTATGCTCACACAGGGTGCTAAAACTGTCCTATTAAGGTGCATGAGAAATCAAGCTATTTGATCAAATAGATAATAATTACAGTTTACAGATTACAGTTTAGATAATGATATAGTGACATTGAGTATAAGATGTTGGCATCAAAACAATATCAAAATAGTTAATGTAAAGGAAGGCTTACATCACAACGCTGAAATCGCAAATAATCAGACAACAAATTGCAATCTGAATAGAAAGGATGTGGGTTTGTTGTCATTTAGCACAGCACTAAATTCTGCATACATAAATAAAAACTAGAGATTAGTTATACTTCATAATAAATGCTCGTCCACTTGTTAGAAGCTAGCACTCATCATGTCTGTTTAATAACTTAAATGTAAAATTAAAATCAAGCTGCAATAAAAACAACCAAGCTTTGGTTTTCAAGATTGAGGCAGGAGAGTTAAGGTGACCAGATTTCCAGAATTTTCTTCACTTCGGAGGTGAATCCTGGATTTTGTAACCTTATACAAACGGCCTTATGTTTTAAAGCATTGTTTTGTTCTCAACAATTTTTAAACTATTTATGATGTTTCTATTTTTGTTTTCCATATATATTTTACTTACATACATTTTTTGGTAAATTTATAAAAACTCTGATACATCTGTTTTAAGGCTGATGATACAGAAATTGTAAAGACTGGTTCTACAAAAGAAACCCATTTGACTGTCGACGGTCTTTCAGCAAAAACAGATTACATAGCTCGCATATATATTGAAAACATTGTTGGTTGGGATGCAGATAAATACCTTCTTATAAATATTTCAACATCTGCCACAGGTAATGTAAACAATAAGTATTTAATTTTTAATGTTAAACTGTAGACTATGTAATACGGTTGTCTAAGAAATACATTCAATGACAGTTTTAGAAATACTGGCAACCACCATTATTTGTGGAATTGGGTGGAGTGATTGCTGAGGATGACCGAACTTTACAAATAATCCACCCACAGCTGTGGAATCAGTAAAATCACTTTATTTCACGACAAATATTATCTATTTAAAGCTACAAACTAATTTACAGTAAAACCATACAATAAATTGTTCGAAATTAATAAGTACATTTGTAATAAAACAACAAAATAATTATAGTTCTTGGAAATATTTAGTTACATGTTTTTGTTTTTTAGTTAGAAAACACTTTCTTTTAATCTGTAATTAAATTTTGCGCAACACAAGTTTGTAAGCCAGTAACGCATCATTGTCTTGTTCTCAATAATGAAAGAGACCGCTGAATTGTTTCATGACTCATCCGTTGCTCTGCAGTGGATTGGTATTCTTCCTCTGCATGTTCATTGTTATCTGATTCAATAAAAATCTGCCTTTGCTGAACTTTTGTTCATCAGTAAGCGTCCTAAGCCAGGATCATCGGCATCACAATTTGTCTAATCAATAATTTTGTTTTCATCTACTTTTTCCGCTGCAGGAACAATTCTCACCAATTCAGCTAATAGGGCAGCGTCTAGATATTCACCAACTTTTGTTGTTACATTGTTGTTTGAATCATTCTCAACACTTGGCTGCAATTATTTCCTCCATGTCTTTACTGTTTGCCATGCAGTTACAATTTCATAAATACTATCCAAGATAGTAAAACCTTTTCAAAAACCAGAAAGGTTCTTGCATCTCTCATCAATCATTTTCTTTAAAAAGTTTGAACTGTAAATCTTCTTTATTGCCGCTTCTACACCTTCAATGCTTAGGCTTCTACATTTTAAACCTCGACAGGTTGACATGTAGTACTGTACTATCATTAAGCACCACAGCCTTTAATGGCATTCATTTCGAGCTGAGATAAATAGGAACCCAAGGAGAAAAGTGCTTTTAAAACCAAACTTGAAAAATTATTTTATTCATCCATGCTCTTATTTGGTTGTAGTAATGAACTGAGTAAGCCGTCATGAGTAAGCATCAAATTCTTGTTGTAAACATAGGAGATAAAAAATGTTTTACAATACTGGCAATTATAGCATCTGAAATAGGTGTATTTTCACTTAGAATTTGACATCCCATTCAAGTAATGCTGTATCAAGTTCCTTGTATGTTGAACCCTTCATTGTCTTTCTTTTTTTCTATTGACAATAAAATTTCCGACGCTGATGCAAACAAAGTCAATTTGTACTTTAGAAAATGCCAGCACTGTTGTTTTATTTAATCGATAACCAAAACACAACTGTTCTTTGAAATGCCTCTTTATAAATTGTTAAAACAATTTTCTTCCTTTTAGTAGGCATTTTGATAAATACATGTAACTTAAAATTAAACCTGTAAACTTAAAATAGGTAAAAGATATGATTTAATTTGTATGTCTTTTAAAATAATTCAAAATTTAATTCCAATTTCAGTTCCAGAAAAGGTAGAAAATTTGACCGTTTATAAGCGAGGTCGTAATTTACTTGGCTTACGTTGGGAGCAGCCTAGAAAAATGTACGGAGTCTTGAAATCCTTCACCATCCACTACAGTTACAGAACCAACAACAACACTATAGTAGTGCCACCAACACCTTGCATAGTGTGGCCTGATTTGTACTGTCACGTTTTGGATAATCTAAGTCCCAACCAGAAATATACTGTGACTGTAAGTACACTTTACTATTCTTAACAAAGCCTAAATACCAATAAACTATTTAATGTCTTGTATTGTTGTCTCCGAACATTTTCTATTTTTTTATATTTATTGTAGGCCCTACTTTAATACAAAATGGATTCATTATGATGTTTTTGTTTTGAAATCTGATCATAATAAGTATTTATGAAAATTGTATTTTTTTTTGTATTTGTTTAAAATATTCATTGAAATTATTTAAACCATTACAGCGTACTGGTTACAAAGTTTGTAGTTTAATTGTTATGTTTGTACTTTTCTCTGGCTGTGTTTCCATTATCTCTCTCTTCTATTAAGAAAACTATACTTTCAGTAACAAGTTGGCATACATAGAAAGTTTGAAAATGTATAGTTACCAGCAAACACACTAACAGAATAAGTTTTGAGAACAGATAGCTAGGAAAAGGTCTAGTGGAAAAATAGGTTACTAAAACTTTGTATAATGTCTTCTGAAATTAAAACTGTTTCGTTTTCCAGGTTGCTGCAAAGAATGCTGAAGTGGCTGAGGATGGAGTTCCTAGTTCAGTAACTGAGGTCACTAAAGAAGGGAGTAAGTACATTGAATACAGTTTGAAATAAAATGACAACTAAAGATTTTATTATTTTTGTTTTAGGTTTCCTTTTATTCCTGCTCATTTTATTTTGCCATACATCTTTCATAGCCCTCAAATTTGAGTCATATAGCATTTCATGCTGTCAACTATTTCAAGTGCCTGAAAGAGTTAGAATTGGAACATGGACAAATTTTAAATGTGTTAAAAGTACAGTAATACTTAAAAGTATAAAAGATTTTTTAGTCGAAACATTCTTTTTAATAGCATATGCTAGTTGCAAAAATTTTAGTAAAACTTATATTACCTGACTGATTTAGTAATATCGTTGTAAACATTGATTTATTGTAAACAATAAAGAATAACATATTAAAGTATTGCCTAAGTTATATGAAATATTATGATTAAAATGTTATTTGTATGATGTAATACCACTATAATATAATGTTTTCTCAGACAGAGTTTCTACAGCAGGGTCATATAACTTTATATTTTATATTTATTTTATATAGTAATTTAGTTATACTGTAAAACAATATAACTGTGAAACAACCAACAAGGTTACGTAGAACTCACATAGTGGAGTGTGTGCTTTACTCCATGGTGATATACCGTATGCTATACACAAGACTGGTTACAAAGAAGTGGGATAAATATTTATAATGAATGTTGCTTGTTTATAGCGGCAGGTTTGCCTGAAAGCGTTGAAGTGTTAAACACAACATCATCAAGTTTTGCCATGGCTTGGAAGTATCCTTCGATGGCCAATGGTATAATTCGTTCATTTCTACTGAGTGTTGAGGAAACTGAAAGATTTGAGTCTGACAAATGTTGCCAGATTTACCCATTGGTTGAAACAACAGTGAAAGAAGAGCTAGTAAACTATAGTGTTGAGGTAAGTGCAAGGTTTTAAAATTAAAGAATTTTAGGAAGTTTCTATCAAGGGAAAGACAACAAGTTATAAGTCCAATTCTCATGCATTTATCTAAACAAACCAAATAGTTAATATATACATGAAATACAAAATTTAATATTGTGTGAAACAATTCAATTAGTTTATTTATCCTTGTAGTATACAGCTATTGTATTCATTGTCTGGTAGGTAAGTACATTAAGCATCATTCTCTCAGTTGCAAGTATTTGAAGCATTTGCTGGAAATCTCTCCTTGTGATATTGCTTTGAATTTTAGCCTGCACGATAATGTAACTGTTGATTTCTTTTATGTTTAAAATGGCAAAGATAAGTCTCAGAGGTAATCGTTGTATTTCTTTGAGGTTTTGATCATTTCTAGTCAATAAAACAACTGTGTAAAGTTAGTAAAACAAATGTAATTTGTTCATTGTAGACAGAACATGAATAACTACTACTTTATTCATGTAAACATAAAGGACAGAACACAATCATACGCCAGCCATCTTGTCTCACTGGTATTGCCAACATGATATAATCGTGTCTGATTATATCAAACAGTCATCAGTAGGTTATTCTGGAAACTGAGAAGTCCATCTTGATCTCATTAAAAGTGTCCACACCTTCATTTGTACGTGACATCTCCTGATGCATTACTTATTACATATGAAAAATAAACATACAAGGAAAGAAGAAACACATTGTATAGTAAACTTCCAACAGTATAATGTGCAAGTATTAAATGGTTCAAGACCTTTTCTAATCAGTCTTAATTTATTCAAGACACTTGTTTCATTCCTATAGTATTTATATCCTCAAAACAAATTAAATGTTGTAAAAATTAAACCATTTTGAAAAAAACACAGTGAAAAATTAAATTCCAAATTCATCTTTAGCATAACATGATACACCTTAGGACACTAGGTGAATACAAAAGCCCAGAATCAACTTTAATTTCTGCCTTGGTCGTAGAAAAAGCATTCTTTTCCTTTGAAACTTTCGTCTTTGCACTGCAATCAATTGAAAGAATTTTTTCTCAGGAAAGAATAACAACTATAATGGAAAAGAAGTTCTAGCAGGTCCAAGCTGTTTTATTGCTAATTAATCTTTTTTGTTTTTCAATGTTCCAGGTTGCAGGTTTACACCCAGCGTCGACATACACTGTCAGCCTTTCTGCCAAAACGGTGTCTTTCGGCCAATCTAAAACTTTGACTATATATACAAGACCTCCTTCACTGCCTTTACAGTATCTTCCAGAAATAAACAATCTGACGCAAGGGATGTGGACTTGGTTGCCCCAAAATCTTTTAGAAAATCTAAATAATAGTGAAATATATCAACCATTAATAAAGTAAGAACCCTAGTTTTAAACATATAGTAAAAAGTAAATCAAGCCTTTCTATAATTTGTTCATTATATTATATCCTTATAAAACCAAATTGATTTTATATTTTTCGCTTTTGAATTGCTGAATGTATATATCTAGATAAATACCTTATATTAGTAGTCAGAGCAATTCTTAATTATAGTATATCACTACAGCTGTTTCGCCGATCACAGTCGGCTTCGTCAGGTGCAGGACACTTAAATAAAACACATTAACACAACACTGAACATATACGATATTAAAAACATTGTTATGAAATAATCGGAGGCTAGCTCTTCGTTAAATTTTATATTAAAAATGTCCGGGTGTGGCCACATTATTATTCGTTCGTTTCCGGACGGATGATAGTTAACCGCCGTGGAAGTCCATTTGTTTATTCAGAGATAAGATTATATCGTAGATCGGGTTGGCTGCGAAGTTCAATTTCTCATTAAGAAGTATGTTGGGATGTTTCTTTTGGGTGATGTATATATTATATTCCTCCAATACGTCGAGACGGTGTCCCTTCCTCTCATTATGAATGATATCAAGATTGGTATTGATATTAGTGTAATTATGATTGGTGCTTATTAAATGTTCGGCAAAATTGGAAGTATGTTTGGAGAGATGATTTTTATGTGACGGTAAATGTTCTTTAAACCTTTGTGTAAAGCATCTGCCAGTTTGACCTATATCAATTTTATAAACTGGCAGATCCTTTACACAAAGGTTTAAAGAATATTTACCGTCACATAAAAATCATCTCTCCAAACATACTTCCAATTTTGCCGAACATTTGATAAACACCAATCATAATTACACTAATATCAATACCAATCTTGATATCATTCATAATGAGAGGAAGGGACACCGTCTCGACGTATTGGAGGAATATAATATATACATCACCCAAAAGAAACATCCCAACATACTTCTTAATGAGAAATTGAACTTCGCAGCCAACCCGATCTACGATATAATCTTATCTCTGAATAAACAAATGGACTTCCACAGCGGTTAACTATCATCCGTCTTATTTTCAGTATCCGTCCGGAAACGAACGAATAATAATGTGGCCACACCCGGGCATTTTTAATATAAAATTTAACGAAGAGCTAGCCTCCGATTATTTCATAACAATGTTTTTAATATTGTATATGTTCAGTGTTGTGTTAATGTGTTTTATTTAAGTGTCCTGCACCTGACGAAGCCGACTGTGATCGGCGAAACAGCTGTAGTGATATACTATAATTAAGAATTGCTCTGACTACTAATATAAGGTATTTATCTAGATATATTTGTTCATTAGTTTAAAAACACATTATTCATTCCATATCGTACTTTTGCTTAACCCTGATTGCACAGACTTGGAATGGCAGAAGGATAGACAGGTTTACAGGCTTTAAAGCCATTAAGGCTTGTAATGAATGTTTTGGAGACCTACATAAAGGAAAGAGGAGCGGACTGTAAATATTATTTCTATTGTCTCAAAATCCGATTGTCTCAAATTCGATTAAGTCAAAGTAATGAAATGGGATAACTACCCTTAAAATTAAATACAAATTGAAATGGTATGCACACCCATATAAAATAAATTGCATTAACATTAAATTCATATATTATGTTTAATACGCGTTCTACCACTTGTTGTGATCATAAGAATATTATTTTAACCACAATGCAATTGAAAATCATTTTTCAATGCACTCACAATATTGTATTAATTAAATCTAAATGTATATTTATATGTGATGCGGAAAATGAAAAAGGACCTCTTTTCGGGAGAGTAAAATTTTCAGTACAGGCAAAATAAGTAGTAAGGGTCAAAAGTATCGAATTTTGGTTTTTTATTGATTATTGTTGCCCAACTCCTTATTTACAAGCTAGCATCAAGAATTGTAAAGTAGTTTGTAGTCAAGAAATAATCGAAAAATGGTATCCAAGCAACAGATGTCAGGTCTGAGGAAAGGGATCTCTTGTCGTTATGGAGAAATAACATGGGTGCGACAAGAGGTCCCTTTTCGTAATGATTAACTTTGCTTGCAGTGTCTCAGAAAGTAGTAGAAAGTAATCTAGCGACGTTTAAGGCAACTAACTGTAGTTTTTACTAATAGTAGAACATTTTGTGATTATTTTGATACCGCTCCCGACAACATGGCCCTTTTCTTTGACTGGTTAAAAATGTAATAAAAACAGGCTTAAAATCCAACAAACCACCTTTTGTATTATTACATTAATAATAATCTAGACAATATTTATATTATCACAATGATTAAAAATTTAAACTCCATTGTGGTAGCCACGGATTAGTGAAATTAATTTCGGTATATTATAATACGTCTACTAATCCTGTTTTTATGGTATTATCTTACCTTGTTCTACCGCAGTTTCGGGTATTCACCCATCATCAGGAACAATTTACAAAAAACACATAAATATATATTGCACGCAAAAAACACACAAAACACATTTCACTACATGCGGAGGTCGTAAAAAGTTAGAAAGTAAAAACATGCGGAAAGTCCACGCACTATTCTGACATCGTGCACGTTCGGTAGTTAGATAGATACTGGATTAAAAATTCCTTAATTATGCAAGGTTGCAGTAGCTTACTCTGTGGTAAGCAGCTGCATAAATATTACTTGCGTTGACACGCAATAAACAAAACTTGGCATAATTGGTATTCAAAACTTTAATTGAGTTTTTTCAAAACTACCTTCTTCCGTAACTAATTTTCAATTAGTAATTGTTTTTTGGCCATAACTTCCTTAATTTTTAAGATAGAATTATGATTTTTGTGTTAAATTGTTCAGAAATCAACCCTCTTTAAGGAAATGACAAAATCTCAATTTCGAAAATTTGCGACTAGAGGTCCCTTATCATATTCCGCATCACATGTCCTCAAACCAAGCAATAGCAACACATTGCCGGGCCACACTAGAAAATAATAGTTTTTACAGATTTCTAGATGTATCTACTGGAAATATACAATGGGACGTATGTTTAATTATTTTATTAATAGCCTAGTATGTTAAGACTGAAGCATAAAGTAAAAATTGTAATGCCAACAAATAAAAATATTTCATATTTTTGACTTTCTCGTCTAAGGAGGAAGCAAAAAAGTTTTTTTTTATTGTTGTCTTATTACTGCATTTGGCGATTCTAAAAGTACCTCTCTGACCACTAAGGTGGTTACAAATATTAATACAACTACCTACAACTCTATAGTTCGTCTACTGTACTCACAACCAGCCCTAACCCCACAGGCTTGTTGGATTCACAGCTTCTAAGAGCAGTGTTTAAATGTTCTTAAAAACAACTGCCACTTCAACAATTCAATTTTGGCATTTCAAAAATTATATTTTTAAAATTTTAGAATGACATAGTACTGCATATTTTCCACTTCTATAATAATTATTTCATAGTCAATTAATTAATTTACATAATATTTTATTAACACAGCGTGAATATCCGTTTCTTATTTAATACTGTTTTTCAGCAGTGGTCTTATGATGATTAGTTGTTGTGGAAGCCATATGGTTAGGCAAGGCCGTAGCCAGGGGGGATTAGGGGGTACCCCCCCTGCCCCAAAATCCCGAAATTTAGCAGTAAAAATTAATACTAGGTTTAAAAAGTGCTAGATAAATTATAAAATAGACAACACAACAGAGGTTCCAAGAACATATTTTACATCATTGTGCATTACTTGCATACTGATATTTAGATTTACTTGATTAAACTACGACGTACAATACACATGGATGCAGTAGGTTACAACCTTACTCTCTTGTGAGTTGTGAGCTTGAACTGATCTATTAAATAAGAAAACTATGAAGGTTCAACAAAAATACTTTACTCTAAACAAAACAAAATCATTCATCATCCTTACATCTTATAAAATTTTACATGGATAACTATATCAAAATTTTAAAAATAAGCATGGAAATTAGTGTTTAACACGTTCACTACTACGCATATTTCATATTTCCTGTGCTAGGAGCTGACCTTTTATTTTTGATATTTATAGCCTAAATGAGTAGAAATTACTTTACTTTTTATTTTTGAACCTTTCTAAGTAATAATCACTAATATTTTAAAGCAGACGCACATGTGCGTCCATAGCATGTAGAGTTAAAATTGGCGTACGAAGCACGCAATGCTCTTTGTATTGAAAATTCTCCCAATACGAGGGTTGGCCTGCGAAGCACGCAATGCTCATTGTATTGAAAATTCTCCCAATACGGGGGTTGGCCTGCGAAGCACACAATGCACTGTGAATTGAAAATACTCCCAATACGGGGGTTGGCGTGCATAGCACGCAATGCATTGTGTATTGAAAATACTCTCAATATGGGGTTGGAGTGTGAAGCACGCAATGCACTGTGCGTCGGCCACTTCTAATAGTGTTCAGTATCAAGCTCACATGGTCGTCCTTAGCAGTGAACGTGTTAAAAGGGTTTAAATTCAAATCCCCGGTCATGACCTGACCTCCCCCCCCCCCGTTTTTCTGGCTACGGCCTTGTGGTTAGGTTAGGTTGGAGTAGAGGAGGTGTTGGGAAAGAGACGAGAAGATTTGGCTTGGGTGTGTTAGAATAAATATTAATATAATCTAATTTGGTGAGTGCTAAAATAATAAGATGATTAAAACTTGTTCTCAGGGGCAGCATATTGTTGCTAATTTTGGATTCGAGAAATGAAGATTTCCAGTCAGGTATTGAACATGAGCAGCTCCTAGCAGAGTTGACAAAGTTAATCAAGACAGACTTTTATTTTGTTGCTGAGAACCAAAAGGTAAATATGCTTAATTACATAATTTATGTAGATACTTTTGCAAACACCTAGTATGCTAACGTTTTATTTTATGTTACAAGTTTATCATTTTGTTTTATTTAAAAGAAATGAGCAAACATATTGCAATAATATGGTACTATGTTTAAATTGCTGGAGTTACTCGTAACATGTTCTCAAAACCTTACCCTGACTTAACTTAATTGTAGATAGCATAAACTTATGTGCAGGGCGAGAAGTGAAAGTCTGGAGATGCAGAACAAACTGCCACCTAAATTTATTTGTTGCAGTTTTTTTAAGGAACTGTGGAGACCATTCCTTCTCCCGATTTGTCCTTTTTCCTATACTGGTGTCAGTCTTGCTCTTCATGCTTCATGTCCACTAGGGAGTGTGAGATATATATACAATATTCACAGATATTGATTTTACAGAAAATTAGTGATGTAAAATTCCCAGGAATTCATACTTGAGGGAATGTTCCCAGGGAATGTTGCTGGGAATATTCCCAAAATTCATAAATTCCCGGGAGTTTATGAGATACCTCAAACTCAAAGGTTAATCGAATCTGAATGCAAACACTTTTTTTTTAATTGTTCAGTACTAACTGATGAAAATAAACATGCTATTCAATAAAATAAATAATCACATTCTGAAATAAAAATTATTTTAGGCTTCAAATTGCAATTTTGAAAAAGAAAGTACTACCTTTTTGATGCCTTTGTCATGACTTAATAATGTAAAAGTGGCTCCCCAATGGCATAAATTATTATTTTTCGGATTTTTACTTAAAAACCAAGTACTACTTATTGATTTTATCAGTATGCAAAGATTTCATTTAAATTTTTTTATTCTATCAATAAATATATTCAGTTTTAGTTTTTCTACAGATTTTAACTAAATTTCACATGTGATTTAGATATTGTAACAGGGAAGAATTTTAATGATGATTCAAACAAAAAAAAATTAAATTTTTAACTTGTTATTTTCTTAAACACACTAAGTTTATAGGCCTTCTACTGGCTTGAGAAAATGCTAAGTTGTGTTTTCTAAAGATTGGTTTAACCGTTTAATTATATGATTAATTATATGAATCATAATATAATTAAACAATTCATGTTTTGATCAATCATATAATATGATACAGCAAAAAATAGTAGTAAAATGTGTGAAATTGTGATGGATTATTATAATAGTATTGCACTTAATAACTTTCAAAATTTACTACCAGATATAATTGTGATTGTTAAATATATTTAAATAGTTTAACAATGGCACGTTTGATAATTTTTTAATGTTGATATAAGTTATATCCACAAATAATGCCTAGTTTATATAAATAATGTTAACGTTTACTGTATGTTAGCTGAGTAAGCATTCTTTAGATGTAGAGGCTTAGAGCCATTATTCTTTAGTCGTAGTCAGAAGCTCGCTCCGTGAACATCTACAAGTACATTAGTAGTTTACGTATTATTTGTTATAGATAGTTTACAAGTACAATAAATTGTTTGTAATAAATAAAAAGGATTTTTATTAAATAGGTACAAGTATAATATTTGTTTTTTAAAAATCCAAACGCCTCAACACGAGACGTAACTGGCGCAGTCGGTAGGACGAGTTTCGGAAATTAAAAGAAAGTTTAATTTTTTCGGTTTCAACCGTTAACGAAACGAACACCTTCGTAGACGCATTCGAATCCAACGCATCGGGCGTGTATCGAAAAGATATTATTCGAAAGTGACTGTGAAGTGAGTGAAGTGAATCTTAGCAAAGATACCACATCAACAACTGTAGTTTGCAAGGATACCAGACAACAGGACTCGCAACCAGAGGGCATCTCGCCAACCAACCCCGCAACAGACAAGAGGAAACAACGCACGACGTTACCCCAAAAATCAACTACCCGGACCCTAATATGAGCATATATTTGTGGATCTTGTGAGTAGAAAAGAAACACCTATTAAAAATATAGGCAAAGCATTTTTTATGCAACAGTATATCTTTTCAATCAATTGAAAGATTTTAAACAAAAACATCATTTCGATATATTTTATTATATTAATTGTTTTATAAGATAAACTTATTATTATTATTTAATTTAGTTAATTACAACTTATAAACATGGCAACCCCGACTTTAAAGAAAGAATATCTTGAAATGATTCCCGAGTATAATGGAGAGCCAACTATGCTCGCTAGATTTGTGTCAATGTGTGATAAAATTGTAACTAAATTTTATGTATCAGAAAATCCTGAAGATTTTCAAAATGAATATCTTTTTTCATCGATATTAAGTAAAATTAAGGGACAAGCTTTAGAAGTTGTTGTAAGCTCTAACTCGTATTCATGGGTAGACGTAAGAAAGACATTGTTGACCACCTATTTAGACAAGAGAGATTGTTTTACTCTAAACCTTGAAATGTCTGAATTAAAACAAGAGGTAAATGAATCCCCATTCAAGTTTTATGAAAGAATTCAAAAGCTTTTAAACTTACAAATCGCTTATTTTACTAATAAGGAACCATCATCTTCCATTCATGTGTTATGTGCCTATGTACAAAAATTAGCGTTAAGAGTACTTTTAAGAGGATTACATGAACCAGTAGGATCTTTAATGAGAACAAAAGACCCACATAGTTTAGAAGAAGCTTTAAATATGTTAACGAACGATTTTCAATTTAAAAATTCTAAATTGTATCAGAATAACAGACCCGCTCTAAACAAACCCGTTCAAATGCAAAGACCTGTTCAACAGAAAACTTTCCAACCTAAACAACTACCTTACCAAAATAACCAATATCAAAATACCCAAAACCCTTATTTTAACAAACCGTATCAGCAATTTCAACCAAGACAACCATTTAACACAAATCAACAGCAAAAGACTAATACAAATTTCAATCAAAATCAGAAACAATACAAACCTACACCTATGAGTATTTCCACAAGACAGACGGACAATACGTTTAGGAACACAAAAATGTACCAAATAACCGGAAAACCCGCTGAAGAAATGTGCGACTTTTCACAAGACTTTGAACAAGATTTAGGACAAGCAGAGCAAAATTATAACGATAATTCTGAAAACCCCGAAATATGTCAGGAACAGTTTGAAATGTTAAATTTAAATGAAGACGAACCAAACGATGATTATTTTTTAGGAGCAACGAGCCTTGGAATAAATTCAACATAATGAATATCCACAATGACAGCAATGAATTGCCTTACATTTATGACCCGGAAACGAATTTAAAAATCTTGATAGACACGGGAAGCACCAAATCTTTTATAAAGAAAAACCTAGCATTCCAGATGTATAAAAACGCAATAAAGTCAGAACCTTTTGAGATAACTACAGCACACGGTACTTCAAGAGAAAAATATAGTTGTAAATTACCGTTATTAGGCAAGAAAGACGCAAAATTCTACTTGTTTAATTTTCATGAACAGTTCGACTTACTTTTAGGAATCGATAACATGAAAGAGTTAAAACTAAGCTTTGACTTTATTAAAAACACAATCACCTTACCAAGTAAAGACCAGACAATTAGGAAGTTACCTATACTCTATCTTAACACGGAAGAACCTGAACAACCAGAAACCAGACCCAATATTATTAAAAATAAAAACTTCCAAAGTTATGTAATTCAAGCAAGAAGTAAACAGATAGTGAAATTAAAAATTAAAAATATGTCTAACGGTCAAGGAGTAATTCCTTATACTTATTGTAAAGGACTAGAAATTCCACAATGTGTTGTGACTATAAAAAATAATGAAGCACTTTGCCCAATTATTAATAATTCTCTAAATAAAATACAAATAACACCAAAACCATTGGAAATTGAACCATTAGATAATTTTGAAATTGTGGACACCCGAAATGAAAATCATACTAACTTAAAATCTAAAGAAATAAATCTTAACTCAATAAATTGCAAAAACAAGAAATTAGACCTGAATAAAATTAGGACGGATCACATGAATATTGAAGAAAAAGACGAAATAATCAAATTAATTAAGGAATATGCGGATATATTTCATGTTGAAGAAAATAATTTGACTTTCACCAATCAAGTAAAACACATAATAAGGACAACAGATGAAATCCCAATTTATAATAGAAGTTACAGATATCCAGAAATCTATAAAAAAGAAGTAAACAATCAAATTCAGGACATGCTTAGACAAAAAATAATTAGACATTCTAAATCACCTTGGAATAGCCCCATTTGGATTGTACCGAAAAAAGCTGACGCCTCAGGGAAGCAGAAATTTAGGCTAGTGATAGATTTTAGAGGTCTTAATTCGAAAACAATCGATGATAGATTCCCGTTACCAAATATAACGGATATTTTGGATAAATTAGGCCGATCTCAATACTTTACGACCTTAGATCTAGCATCTGGTTTCCATCAAGTGGAAATGGACAAGGATAGCGTGGAGAAGACAGCTTTCTCAACTGAAAATGGACATTACGAATTTTTGAGGATGCCATTCGGTTTAAAAAATAGTCCTCCCACATTCCAGAGAGTTATGAACAATATCCTATGTGGAATCCAAAATGAAACCTGTTTGACGTATTTAGACGACATAATAATATATTCAACCGGTTTGCAAGAACATTTAAACCGTTTACGTGAAGTTTTTGAAAGACTGAGACAGTCAAACTTTAAAATACAATTAGACAAGACTGAATTTCTAAGAAAAGAGGTAGCTTACTTAGGACACATAGTAACACCAGAAGGAGTTAAACCTAACCCTGAAAAGATAAAAATTATAAAAAACTATCCTATACCAAAAACCACCAAGGAAATTAAAGGATTTTTAGGACTGGTAGGTTATTATAGGAAATTCATTAAAGACTTTGCAAAAGTTACAAAACCATTTACCAACTGTTTAAAGAAGGATGTAAAAATTGATATAAATAAGCCGGAATATATTGAATGTTTTGAAAGATGTAAGAACATGTTGTGCAATGAACCCATTTTACAATATCCAGATTTTGAGAAAGAATTTACCTTAACAACGGATGCAAGTAATTTTGCAATTGGAGCGATTTTGAGTCAAAATGTAAAAGGAGCAGATTTACCAATAGCCTATGCTAGCAGAACTTTAAATAAGAGCGAAACTAATTACTCAGCAATAGAAAAAGAATTACTAGCAATCGTTTGGGCAACTAAATATTTTAGACCTTATCTGTTCGGAAGAAAGTTCAAAATCTATACTGACCATAAACCCTTACAATGGTTATTTTCGGTGAAAGAACCCAACTCTAAGTTGTTAAGATGGCGTTTGAAATTAGAAGAATTTGACTATGAAATTAAATATAAGAAAGGAAAAACTATCCAAAATGCAGACGCACTTTTCCGAATCCAATTAAATGTAACTCAGAAGAAAATAACTAATGTTGACAAAATTGACCCAGATTTAGAAAGACCAAGTAATGAACTAATCGGATCATATTTCCCGGAATTTGATGACGTAGAATCAATGGTAGTAAACCTGGACGAGGAAGACGACACGGACCAGACAATTCACTCTAATTATGAAGGAAACACTCAAATAGAAATTCCAATATCAGATGAACCCGTAAACTTCGGCAAGAATCAAATTATACTTTCCCTAGTTAAACGAAATCAAGAAAAAACAAAAATTCAAAAACTATTCGGAATAACAAAAATTAGATTTATTGTAGAAATATCAGAAAACTATTTTGAAGAAGATTTAGTAAACTTTGTAAAGGAATATCTCGTACCAAATGTTAAATATAATCTATATTTTGAAAACGATTTTTATGAGAGATTTACAGCATGTGTAATGAAAAACTTTAAGAGTTCACAACTAAATTTAGTCAAATGTAATGAAAAATTATTAGATGTAACCAATCCTGAAGAAACTGAAGAGATTGTAAGTAACTACCATGTCAGTAAAACCAATCATAGAGGTATTACCGAAACTTATAATCAGATCAAAAGGAAATATTATTGGCCAAATATTAGGAACAGTGTTCAAGAGTTTATTAACAATTGTGAAATATGTTTACAAACAAAATATGAAAGAGTTCCCATAAAAACAGAACTATCTCTTACGCCCACAGCTTCTAGACCTTTAGAGATAATAGCAATAGACACGGTGACATTTGATAAGGCAAAGTTTGTAACCGTAGTAGATACGTTCTCTAAACACGTGCAGCTGTATAGAATAGCTAGTCAGCATGCTACAGAGATAAGTGACAAGCTGATAGACTACTTCGTAGAACGTGGTGTACCGGACGTTATCATCTCGGACAACGGTACAGAATTTAATAATAAAGTAATTAAGGAACTTATGGAATTGCATAAAATAAAAATTCATTTTATAAGTACCCAGCACCCCCAATCGAATGGTATTTGCGAACGTGTTCACTCCACATTAGTTGAACATATCAGATTACTGAACAATCAACCAGAATTTAAGAATGACACAATTACAAAGAAAATTAAATACGCCGTAATAGCCTATAATAACACCATTCATTCTGTCACAAAACTAACACCTGTTGAGATACTATATGGACACGTTAATTCAAATTCAATTTTTGATGTAAATCCAGAAAACAAAATTATGAATGACTATGTAAATTCTCATAAAGAAAAAACGAAGAAGTTATACGAAAACATAAGAGAGATAAGCCTTAAGCTTAAAGAAAGAATTCAAGAAAAAAGAAATGCAAGCAAGGAACCACTTCCGGAAATTCCACAGGAAGTCTATGTAAAAACTGTTCAAAAACAGGGTAAGACCAAAAATAAATATAATAAAGAAGAAGTTATATCCATCGACCCGGAAAGGAAAACAGCCGAAATAAAAACAAGACATTTTAATACAAAAGGAAAAATACACTTGTCAAATATTAAGAGGCCCAGGAAAAAGAAGAAAACCTCTCATTCCAAACCTTTTACGTGTGTTCCAGGTCCATCACGCTGTACACAGCAACCGCAGTAGAAATCAAAGACATCTCCAAAAATGTAGGAGTGATCCCAATAGACCTTGGCATTGCAAAACTCCAAACATCCTACCATACCTTTGTACACAACTTTAACCTTGAAAAATTTATATCCCAACTTTATAATATAGGAAATTACTATGACCATGTGTTAATCCATTTTAATGAAAACTGTAAAGCTTGTAGTTTGAATATGTATAATAGAGAAGTATCAGAGAGCAAGAATAAAATAAGAGACATGTTAACTTACTTTAAGTATATTAATCATACAAAGAGTGTTATAGAAGAAAAATTAGAAATAATTATGTTAAAAGATGTCAGAAGTAAAAGAGGCATTTTTAATGGTTTAGGATCAATTGTAAAATTTATCACAGGTAATCTAGATGCCTATGATGGTGAAAAATATGAAAGAATATTGACTGATTTAAAGAATAACCAAAGTAATGTGTTAGATCAACTGGATAATCAATATTCGATTAATGTAAATATAATTGATGAATTCAATAAAACAATAAATGTAATTGAAGAAAACTTTCAAGAATTAAAAGTTAAAATGCTAGTTGTATACCAAAAAATCAATGAACAATTTGAAATTGAACAATTTAGAAATATACTAAATCAATTAAATATTGTATACAATATAATGTTACATCTGATGCAAGATATAGAAAATTCTCTAACTTTTTGTAAATTAGGAACGCTACATCCAAGTGTAATATCTGCACAGGAACTGTTTGAGGAAATAAACAAAATTAAGAGTTATTATAAAGGTAAATTACCTATAGAACCTAGTTTAAGTAATATTTGGGAAATTGAAAACTTACTAGAGATTAATTGTAATATTAATTCTAAAGAAATTGTATATTTTATTAATTTACCTATTGTGGAACCAATTGATTATACTTTGTATAAACTAACCTCTGTACCTACATTATATGAATCAAATTATGTAACCATTATACCTAGAGTAAGATATGTTTTAGTTCATAAAACCATGTCTAATAAAATTGTAATGTTAGGTTTAAAAGATAAGTGTAATAGCAAGATCCACAATGCCCAAATATGCTCGTTTTCCCAAATTACTCACCATGAACTTATATGTGAAAATTCTATAATAAACTTTGGAACTCCTAGTAAGTGTAAATATGTGAACTTGGAAATTAGTGAAAACATTATTAACTGGATACCAGAAATTGAACAATATCTGATAATCTTTCCTGAGAAAGAAGTTTTAAAAGTTATAAGTGCTAAAGAAACTAATGAAATGTCTTTAAATGGAATCTTTTTATTAAACATTAATAACAATAACGATGTTGTTGAATATAATAATCAAATACTCTTGCATTCTTCCAGTACTAATATAGGGCATCCTAGAATACTAGATGCTACAGACTTTGTGTTACAGGCAGATCAGCAGCCAGATATTTCCATCAATTTACATAAACTGGACTTAAACCAAATAAATTTGAATAAAATATCAAAGGTAAAGAAAATGGTAGAATTGACTACAAACTTTAGTGTATGGACAATAATACTATATTGCATTGTAATTACTGTTATGTTATACGCAACATACAAGTATACCAGGAAAATGTATTCGACTTCGAGTCAGCCAACACCTCAGCCACAGCAGAGATCTCGGCATATCCCCGAAGTTCTATTTAGGGATGAAGGAGTTATATCCACAAATAATGCCTAGTTTATATAAATAATGTTAACGTTTACTGTATGTTAGCTGAGTAAGCATTCTTTAGATGTAGAGGCTTAGAGCCATTATTCTTTAGTCGTAGTCAGAAGCTCGCTCCGTGAACATCTACAAGTACATTAGTAGTTTACGTATTATTTGTTATAGATAGTTTACAAGTACAATAAATTGTTTGTAATAAATAAAAAGGATTTTTATTAAATAGGTACAAGTATAATATTTGTTTTTTAAAAATCCAAACGCCTCAACACGAGACGTAACTTATATATACGTTTTTATCATGGTATATCATATTATTCATGTTTATTAGCTTTTTAATTGCCCTTTTATTCACAATTAAGGCTCTAAAACAGTTTTAAGTCCAAAAGAACTTGAAATATAGGAGTTATTCTATACATTCTCATAAATTCCCACATTTTGGGAACTTATAAAGGCTTCGGGAAGTTCCATGGAAATATTCCCATTTATAAACTTTCTTCCCACTGGGAATATTCCCATTTATAAACTTCCTTCCCACTGGGA
>JAGFPH010000765.1:351841-366057 GCA_018207615.1 Philaenus spumarius | reverse complement strand
TCCTTCCCACTGGGAATATTCCCATTTATAAACTTCCTTCCCACTGGAAATATTCCCATTTATAAACTTCCTTCCCACTGGGAATATTCCCGGCTCACATCACTACAGAACATTGATATCCTATAAAAAATATGGAGCTATTGCTGTGTCTTTACTGGTGTATCTTTTTATAATAATATATGGCCCATTGGACAAGGGGTCAGGAACAGAATATTCTTATACTTGAATCATTACTGTACATACGTCAGATAATTTGTTAGATAAAGCAATTTAAAGTTAAAATTGTCAGTTTTATAATATTGACAAGGTGTTCAAATAATTCAACATTTAGTTCCTCACAATGGTTCAACATATTGTAAAACTCTTTGCGTTGGACGGATGTCAAGCGTTTATTTTATGATGTCAGTCCATAATGTTTTTTTTTTCAATTCTTCAAGTATTTACCTCTATTAGCAGTCCATTCACTTTGTTATTATGTTATACCTACACATTGTTAGTTATGGAACTTGTTTGGTTTGTGTACAGGGAGTCCCAACGATCACAACAGAAGATAATGTACAATCAGTTTGGGGGAGAACAAATATTCCACAACTGAACGTAGGAGAGACCTATAGGTATGCTACAGTCCAGATATCTGAATACTGCAGTGTTTACAATATCGATGTTGTCTTCTCCTCAACAATTACTGCAGTCTAGTAATTTTATTTCAATATTTGCTTGTTGTTTATATTTGTAAAGACCAATTTGATGTTCAGTAATAAATACTTTTTATTTGTATTGTACTTTAGTGTTATTTCAGCCTAAAAATAAAAATAAGGAGATTAGTTTTATCTGAGAAAAGCTATAGTTAAACATATTAGCTGTGACTTATTTCCGAACAAGATAGTAAAAATCTGAGTGTTGCAAGGATAACTACAGATGAATAAGTGTTGAAGATTTTTATTTAAAATAATCACTCAAGCTAAAATAGTAGGCTTACATATCGTTTGATTGACCGAGCGAAGCGAGGTCTCCGTTTTAACTCGACCGTTCGGCATTTCGTCTGTGTGTCTGTCTGTCTCTTGATTAGAGCCAAACGCCTTGACCGATTTTGATGATTTATTGCATGAATGTTTCTTATTCCTAGGTCGAGCCATGTATATACGGTTTTTTCCATTTTTCATTTTTAACCCCTTTAATAAAATAAAAATGGCGGCCAGACCGTTTCTCTCAGTGTAAGCTTTTTTCCAAAGCCAGTTTGTGGTTTAACCAGAAGTCGAATTTAAAAACGAATGACATTTTGCTAGTAGAAAATTAGATGTTTAACAAAATTGTATTCTTGATTTTTTTCCGTATCTCTAACGGTAAACTCACAAAATGGCCGTAAACTTCAAATTTGTTAAAAATCGTCCAAGTTTCTGTATTTCAACCATGTTTTTATACGTTTATTCTAAACCAATTCAAAAGTGTTCCATAGCTTTTTTGTAGATAAAGGTTCAAAGAATTCATATATGCCAGTGAAAAAAAAATGATTGAAATAAAATTAACAAAGTTATTAGCTGAAGAAACAAGCATGTTCAATAACGAAAGGAAAAAGTTCAAATTTAGGTCTACATAAAAAGTAGTCAACATTTTTTGTAATTTTTTCATAAATGTAAAAAAAGTTTTGTAATTTAGTTCTAAAATAGAACAGTATAAAAATGTTTATCAATTTCAAATTTCTTATTTTAAAACACCAGTTTTTATTTTCCTACTATAAGACTGCTAACAAAACTAGGCCTGTTTTGAATAGTAATTTAGGAATGTATCCTTTGCCTCAAAATGACATATTATTATAAGAAAGTGTTGAGGATAAATCAAAGAATTGAACTGTATACTTGTAAATTATTATTTTATAAAAGTATTTGACTTAGCTTTACTTGAATTACAAAATGAGATGAAACAAATGAAACCTCGTGGCGATAAAGGAAATACAAAAAATAACTGTTGGACACCGTGGGAAGTGTTGGTACATGGGTTGAGATCACTATCACGATGTTTAACATCGTTTGTTTTCATTGTTTCTAATATTGGAATATGATATGGAACTGTAAATATATTGTTAAGTTTTAGTTATTTAAGTATGCAAATATTTAATTCTATGTTTTCCCCCAACAACGCGATATGTATAGGTACCTTATGTATTATTAACCTAAATAAAACACAATGCTATATAAAAGAAAATCTTTAGAAGTTAAAGCTCAAGAAAAGAAAAAACCAGAACTAGAAACCCCGGAATCGCGGGAATTGCAAAATAATGTTTCACTGGGTAACCCTTCTGCTTACTTCCTTACTGGCACACTATTTCTAACCTAAGCTCAAAACTACATTTGTTATTTTAATGAGCGAGGTCTACTGTTCACAGAACTACTAGTATAAATAATGATATGAAAAAGGAGGTTCCAGTATATGGTTGTTTTTTGTCTGAACCAGTGACTCGAGGTTGTAGCATGGGCACCGACTCCCCTCCAAAAATTGATGATCCCAGGCCACACTATAACAACTACTGTCTGAATTTTGAGCTTTGATTGGTCATGCGTGTGCCTAACATATTTCTTTTAATTTTGAAATACCCTTTATAATTTAATGATTTGCTTCTGTACAACATTAATAACAAGAAACATGCATGTATTAACAGTTGTTTTTCATATTTACTTTCTCCTATTACACTATGTGTAGGCCTATCGTGGAGACAGTTATAATTTATCAGTTTTGACGTAAATTCTCTGAGTAAAACACTGCTAAATGCCCTTTTTATAATAAAATGGTAAGTTTAAAAAATAATAGTACACCTCTACTTCATTAAATCTGACATAAATATTGATAAGATGGCAACAATGTAACTGACAGACCAATGGGATGATTGCTTAAACAAAAAGCCTGACGGTGTTGAAGAGCCTAAACTACCTTGCCAGCAGTTCGTTCCGAAAAAGCTTCAGGACCTTCATAGTTCAAGCCCTCACGAGTTCAAAAGTATCGTGGATTACTTCCAAAGAATATACATTGAAGTGATAGACACAGTGAAATCGTATGTAGTTGAGATATTTCAATCTGCTGGACTTCAAAATTACTAATGGTTGATAAGGAGTGTGTCTCAGCTGCCAACAGCAGTGGTATAAATACTGTCAAGCTGGAAAAAGCATGTGAGTTCTTTGCAGACTTGAATCTTGACAGACTGCTGGTTAGGAGACATTGCCAGACAGAGGAATATTCCATTGATCACAATGAGAGACAATAGACAATTTTTTGTGGTTGATAATACCGTCCTTGAGCTTCTTCCAGAAGTCTATACATGTATGAAGCTCTTATGTACTGTGTCTATGACGACTAGAACAAATTTGAACTCTATTTGATTTTATTAATTAAATTTAGTTTACTTTAGCTTTGATAAATTTTTTACTTACCAATTTTATTTAATTGTTTCTGAATTTAACGTTACTTTAAGTTATTTATTTATGATTTTAAATAATACAACAAGAAATCAATTAATTGATAATCCTACCTAACCCAGTATATTCAATAAATTTATTTGAATTTAATCAGGCAAATTTTACTTTGGGGAATAACGGAAGTACACTTTTCACAGACCTCAGGTTTGCTTGACTTGGCCGGATCGACGGTGTTGGTGGCGTCAGAGTTGGATGTAGGTTTGCTAGCAGGGATGAGTCGGTCTCGTGCCTGAAATCGTATACAGATGAGCAGCGTACTGTGGTCCTGTTGGCGTGTTGCTCTGTTAAAACTGTACTCTGGACGATTTGCAGGTGTTGGATGATTGCAGATGTCTTCTTGAAGTCCTAGGTTCGCTCGTTCGGTTCCCTCGTAGTTAAGATCTCATGTCAGCTAAACTCGCTTGTCTGTAGCCTGAAGTTCCAGAATGAAGTCTGTATGCTACTTCACTGAATTCTTCTTTGTTCAATATTTGTTGTAACTAATCTTGAACGTTGAATAACATGGTAACCCCTCTAACAAGTGAACTAAGTCGTTGTAATATGTGAAGACTGATGAGCTCTGATATGTAATACTCAAGTATAACATATTAAAATTCTTAAAAATAAAATAATAACTTCTTAATAAGTAAAAATCCACAATAAGTGCTCGCCACCATGTGTTGTGTAATTAAAGCTTTTTATTTAATAGACTTTAATGTTCGAGGGACCAACTTGCTTTACGCAAGTAAACATATTGAAATTAGAACAATTAATTATATTCTTGTATATATTAATGTAGAATTGTGACTCTATATGTTCATACCTTGAATAAGCCAAAGTCTTGTACATCTGTAGAACGGTGTAGGCTAATGGCGATGTTCGTAGGCCTAAATGTCCCCAGGTAAATGGCGAAGACACTTGACATATAAGTATTTACAATAGTTGTCACTAATTAATATCACTGTTCACAGTTTGTAAATGGAAAATATAGACAAGTTTTGTTAATTTTTATTTGTATTACCGCAATATCTTTGGTTTTGTAAATTACCATGTCGATACCATGAGCGAATGGCGGATAATTCAAGCAATATGGAATGTGTAGCTAAAATGATAAAGTAGACAAATTTTAATTTTTTTGCGACCAAATAATCAGAGCGTATTATCACCGAGAATAACTCGTAGTAGAATATTTATTTTATTAGCTTCATTGAGCGGATACATAAAACTTACATACAGCTTGTATGACCAATTCATAAAGAAGCGTCTGTTACAATAGAGCGCTGCCTGACCAGACTCATGGTTTATCGAGAATTCTCCGTCTTTGTTTAGCCAGAGACCAATCAAAAGGCAAAAAAAAAGTAGTTTTATTAGACCTGCATAAAACTGCTGTTGCTAAGTAGTGAATTGTATTGAGATATTTTTGGTTTGCGGCCGTATTACAAAATAAGTACAGAACACCGTGTCTAGGGCTTATATAGGGCTGTTTCCCACTATTTTGGTTTCCAACCTCTCGTAATTTACACTGAGTTTAGCTTTCATAATTTGGTGTTAATTTTCTTTTTTGTTTAAATTTTTTATTCCAAGTAAAACTAATTAAATCTATTGTTTTCTTTTGATTAGTTTTTGTCTTACGTTGGTACTACTGTCTGCTCGCTTCTGATTGGCGCATTCCGCAGCTCCAAATCTTATCTTGTGGTAAAAGACTTCTTCCATTGTTTTCTATAACTTCTCACGGCATCGTCGGATTTTCCCTCGAGTTGACTTTTCTTGCTGCGTGCATTTTCTTCTTTCACCCCGAACTCGAACTGTAGTTGTGCGACGTCTCGTTCTCTTTCGCAACCTGCGCTTGCTTTTCGCTCGACGCCTCACGAAAAAAGTCTGAGTTTTATTTTCTTTAGATTTTCCTTTTGACTTTTTGAACTTACTATGGAAATGAACACACTAGCTGCCCTTTCGTGAAGTTTACTGTATTTTTTTCCCTTGAGTTGTGGGACTTGTATTTCTACTTGTATTAAATTTTTCTCGGTTATTTAATTTCCCAAAATTTATTGCATATACTGGTGGTTTTAAGCATTACTAAATTTTCCTAGTCTAACTTTAATTCTTAGAAACTTGAACATTTAAATTTTCTTTTTTAACCTGATTTTAAGGTGTGAAAACTCTCACCCTTTCTTCTAAAATAATATTAAAATTTTTTCTTTGTTTTACTTTTAAAACTTTTCATTCTCAATTACATATTATACTTTAACTCTGATAAACTTTATTTTTTACATACTGACGTCTGAACTTCGTCATTTTAGCTATTTTCTAAAATACTCAAAATTCGTTATTAACTCACTTAACATTTATTTTAGGTCTACTTCTGCAAACCAAAAATATCTTTCTTTTTGGATTTTGTGAAAATTTGAAATTTTTTCTCAACTTTAATCTTTAATTACATAAGCATTTTTTAATATTACGATTTGGGAATTGTATGGTAAACACACCCGTGATTAGCATTATGCTTTTCCCTTAGAAAAACCCAAATACATAATATTCCTGGATCCTGGTATTCCATAAGAAATTATTAAATAGAGGCTAAGTTATTATTCATTTCTAGACAAGCTAGAGTTCAACAGTTAGTTTTCACTGATAACTCCTCGCTCGCTCCAACTTGTCCAAGGTTGCACTACATAGTGCAAGATTCCTTTGCTTACCTAGAAAGTCGTTTTTTAACATTTCTTTTTGTAAAAACCAAAATTTTCAGGAATTACACGGGTTCTGCCTGTTGTAATATATGTGTTTAATGACAATGAAAATGTGTTCTGGAGACCACAATCGGTGATCATTGTGAAACTGTAGGTCTCACCATAGGGGTCAAAGCAATAGCTCATCTTTCCTCAGGAAATTCGCTAATAACCAGCTTAATCTGGTAACCCGTTTGAAATGTTGGCCATTTAAACATTTTAAATTAGAATGTATCAAAAACAGTAAGTTTTTAATAAAAACTTCAAGAGTAAATTTTCGTAGCCTGTTTAATCTATATATATAAAAGCCAAAACCCACTGACTCACTGACTCACTGACTCACTCATCACGATTTCTCAAAAACTACCGAACGGATTGGAATGAAATTTGGTATGTAGCTTCCTCTAGGGCCATAGGTGCTCACTAAGAAAGGGTTTGAAAAAATTCGAAATTTTAGTTGGGGTTTGGGGGGATCAAAGTTATTAAAAAATGACTTCTTCAAAACTACAGAATGGATTGGAATTAAATTTGGTATGTAGCTTCCTCTAGGGCCATAGGTGCTCACTAAAAAAGGGTTTGAAAAAATTAGAAATTTTAGGGGGGGTTTGTGGGGATCAAAGTTATTAAACAACGACTTCTTCAAAACTACCGAATGGATTGGAATGAAATTTGGTATGTAGCTTCCTCTAGGGCCATAAGTGTTCCATAAAAAAGGGTTTAAAAAAATTGGAAATTTTAGGGGAGTTTGTGGGGGATCAAATTTATTAAAAAACGATTTCTTCAAAACTAAAGAACGGATTGGAATGAAATTTGGTATGTAGCTTCCTCTAGGGCCATAGGTGCTCAATAAGAAAGGGTTTGAAAAAAATTCGAAATTTTAGGAGGGGTTTGGGTTGATCAAAGTTATTAAAATCATAATTTCAGATCTTTTATTATTATGAAAATAGTGCTTTTATTATTTAAGATCTATATATATAAAAGCCCAATACCACTCACTGACTGAACACTTATAAAGAATACAAATACGTTAAAAAAACCGAAAATACCAACCACCACGGGCAACGCCGTACGGGTCAGCTAGTCTATATATATATAAAAGCCAAAACCCACTGACTCACTGACTCACTGACTCACTCATCACGATATCTCAAAAACTACCGAACAGATTGGAATTAAATTTGGTATGTAGCTTCCTCTTGGGCCATAGGTGCTCACTAAGAAAGGGTTTGAAAAAATTCGAAATTTTAGGGGGGTTTGGAGGGATTAAAGTTTAATCACGATTTCTTCAAAACTACAGAACGGATTGAAATGAAATTTGGTATGTAGCTTCCTCTAGGGCCATAGGTGCTCACTAAGAAAGGGTTTGAAAAAATTCGAAATTTTAGGGGGGTTTGGGGGGATCAAAGTTGTTAAAAAAACTATTTCTGCAAAACTACCGAATGGATTGGAATGCAATTTGGTATGTAGCTTCCTCTAGGGCCATAGGTGCTTACTAAGAAAGGGTTTGAAAAAATTCGAAATTTTAGGAGGGGTTTGGGGGGATCAAAGTTACTAAAATCATAATTTCAGATCTTTTATTATTATGACAATAGTGCTTTTATTATTAAAGATCTATATATATATATAAGCCAAATACCACTCACTGACTGAACACTTAAAAAGAATACAATTACGTTAAAAAGACTGAAAATACCAACCACCACGGGCAACGCCGTACGGGTCAGCTAGTTTTCTATAAAATAGTATCACTAACAAAATTATCTAACAAAGACGGGCTCAACACCCATAGCAACAATTGTAGGCAATAAGTAATCTGCACGATCAATTAACTTGGACTTTGTTTTACTGATACCCTTTGTCTGATAGTTTTGACAGTTATATTTTTCGACAGGAAACTAAAATAAACGGTTCCAGAAACTGGCACATACTTTCTCACAAACATATTAAAATTATCAAACAGATTCACTGTGACTTCATAATTGTATTAAAGTAGGAGAGGGGATACATTAAAGTAGGAGAGTAACTAATAAATATCATTATTATTAGCTAGAGAGAAAACTATTTGATTGATTTCGAACAAATTTGCACCAAACATGTAAAAAAAATCGATGTTGAGATTTTTTTGGAAATATCCGTTTTGGGACCCCCATGAGTTCGAAAAAGTGGTTTTTACAAAATGTCTGTCTGTAAGTCTGTATGTATACAAAGCTATAGAGAAAACTATTCGATCGATTTCTATCAAATTTGCACCAAACATGTCAATTAGGCCTGTATAGATGCACTAAAAAGGTTCTGATAAATTTTGAAAAACAATCCCCTTTTTGGCCAGAAAACCCCCAAAAATCAGTTATTATTATTATTATTATTATCTAAACGAGAATTGTTAGAAAGATGCGTTTCTTTGCATATGGGAGGGTACATTAAAGGCTACAAATAAACCAAATTTTATCAAAATGGTTAGAGCGGATTTTTTTATAAAAAAATAATAATAGATTTTTTGGGGGTTTTTTAGCCAAAAAGGGGATTGTTTTTCAAAATTTTTCAAAACCTTTTTACTTAAAAAATTACTTTCTTTTCGTTATAAATAGTTTTACTGTAGAAAGAATCAATACAAAAGCGAGTGTACATTCGTACGTCCATGAGTAAGAAAACAGTTTAGCACATGCACATGGTCGTGTAAAATGACTAGAATTTTAAAGAAAACATTACGTTATTGAGCAGCTGTCAACAATAAACCCTCACTTCAGTCATATAACAGCTGATTTTGCTCTTAATCCTCTATACTAATATTACAAAGAGGTAAAATTTGTTTGTTTGTATGTAGGGGGTAATCTCTGGAACTACTGAACCAATTGAAAAAATAGTTGTACTAATTAAAAGCTACACTATCCCTGAGTAACAAAGGCTATAATTCATTTTGATAAAAACCTTTTTTATTTCAATATTTGTACATTTAGTCGGAAAAAATCTTAGGATCTTCCTAGACTGATGAATCATTACATGTATTTTCATTTATTAACCTTGCTCCAATATTCCCATTAACAGCTGATTTCAAACTTTAAAGCAATTAATTATTAAAACTTTTAAATTTTAGGTTAGGTTTTTATTAAAGTGTAAACCTGTGCTTTGCTAATTCGTTTAACCTTTATTATAACTGCTGTTATAAAATATAAGAAATAATTTTATTTAAACATTTTACATTATTTATTATCTTAGCTTTGGGGTTACCTATACTATTATATAAAAATCTAATGGTGTCTGTCTGAGTGTGTGTTACTCAATCACGTAAAAACTACTGGATGGATTTGAATGACATTTGGCACACATATAGATCATGACCTGGAATGAGACATAGGCCCAATTCATTTAGATTTAAGGGTAGAAACAACACCTACAACAATAAATATTTATTATTATACTTCCATTAAGAGTAGAGAGTTGGAAATTTGTACATCTATTTCTTATAAGATATATAGGCCTATAAAAAGTAAACCATATTTGTATTTTTTAGTGTACTGCTAAGGGGTGAAAATTTAACAACGCCTAAAATAATACACAATAATTATTATACTTCCCAATAAGCTAGAGAGCTGGAAATTGGTACATTTATTTCTTACAAAACATATAGCCTATATTATGTAAATCATATTAGCATTTTATAGCGTGCTGCTAAGGGGTGAAAATGTAATAACAACCCCTAAAACAATAAACATTTATTACTATGCGGCGAATCTTTGTACCATGTGCGAAGCCACTGGTACCTGCTAGTTAATAATAATATTAAAAAGACGTAAAATTTGTTCGTTTATTTGTTTGTATGTAGTGGGGTAATCGGTACTAAACTGATTGAAAAAATAGTTTTACTTTTATAAAAAGCTACACTATCCTTGAGTAACATAGACTAGAATTAATTTTGATGTAAGGGTTAAAACAACCCCTAAAACAATAAATATTTATTTTTATATTTTCCTTAAAGCTAGAGAGCTGAAATTTTGTACATTTATTTCTTACAAGGTACATAGAGAAAAAGTAAACTAGATTTGCATTTTGTCACGTGCTGCTAAGGGGCGAAAATGTGATAACAACCCCTAAAACAATAAAAATTAATTGCTCTATTTTCCTTAAAGTTAGTGACCTGAAAATTTGTACATTTATTTCTTACAGCATACGTAAAAAAAGTATCATAGATTGACATTTTCTGTCGCGCTCACAGAACATTTAATCATAGTAGAACCAGCACCAAGGGCCGGGCAAAGTGGAGTGATGTGAGTCAAATCTCCTAGCTGTTCCCCCACTCTCTTGCCCTCTCAGTTCCTTCACAAGCGCTTTCTCAATTACCTTTTTCTGATGAATTGTAACTGTTTTGCTCCCATAAAGAATTTTGTGGAATGTGTTTTTTTTGTGCAAATGAAGCTTACAAGGGCTGAAGCCCAAATAGTCGTCAGTTAAACCTACTTAATGCAATTAATTACATTAATAATTGTTTTAATGAATTCTGAATGTTGTGAAATGTATTAATATTCGGACAGTGAACAAAATAAATAAAACACATTTATTACGAATTTGAAATACCTTTATTTCATAGTGAAACAAGGTTTCAACAATAACAGTGTTGTAAATAACTTATTTAAACCATGGTCCACCGTGTGAAAGTTTAAGTGAAATAAATATTAGAAACGTAACAATTTAGTTTTATTAATTTTGTTTTACTTCATTGTCCGAATGTTTATAAGTAGTTAACATAACATAATTGGTAGGAGGGTATGTTTCATAAAAAAATGAACTTTTTGCCCCTGGAACAATACTAATTTGTTGTTTCTCGATCTTATTTTATTTTTGTGGATTTGATCGTTGATCTCACTTATGCGATGAAATATCCTTATTTTACAATAATATGCCACTATGCTTTTATGATAATGAGCTTCTTGTTCTAAAAAGTGATCTGTTGAAGAAAAAAACCTTTTCCCTATTAAATTCTAATATGTCTTATTTATTTTAATTAGGATGTAACAAAGTGGTTTCTTATTTTTAAATTCCTTAATTTATTAAGGGTTTATTCTCTAGTGTTATTGAAAGTATAACAATCAATATTTTTACTACATTTTCACCCCTTAGCAGCACGCGACAAAATGTCAATCTATGATACTTTTTGTATGTATGTTGTAAAATATAAATGTACACATTTTCAGCTCACTGACTGTTTGAGGAAAATATAACGATGAATTTTTATTGATTTAGGGGTTTTAACCCTTAAATCAAAATTAATTCTAGCCTAACGTCAACCTAATTACCAAACCACATAACTCCGAAAATTACGATTTTGGGATTTTGATTCCAGTACCAGGAGACCGAGCTAAAGCTCGATTATAAGCAGGGCCTAGTTCGCTCACGTCAATAACTATTATTGCAAATTTCCGTGAACATCGTTTAGGTTAGGCCTACAACATTAAACAACTAAGTAAAGGGTATGTTTATTTAGCAGAAGTATTCGTTGCCATGGTAACTATAAATAGATACAACATTAGGCTTACCTGTAATAAAATACAGTTTAAAAGAAAACAGATGATTATTGTAATGGCATTGAAAACATTTGCATCAGCTGTGCTTCGTTTAAAAGAAAACAGGTGATTATTGTAATGACATTGAAAACATTTGCATCAGCTGTGCTTTGTATTGTTTAAAATGGACAAATTTCACTTTTTAATTTAATAAAAAGACGTAGAAAACGATTTTTCCCAGACTGGTGACCATTTCCAATCGATTTCTCGTGGCCAAAAGCCCCATATAAAATCAATAAATCAAAAATACTTAGACGGAGATTCCAGATCCATTTAGCAGACAGACAATTATCTCTCGCTTTAGAAGATAAGATTGTGTTGGTTTATGGTCCCTGCACAACTCTGTAAAACCTTATAACTCCAAACAAATTTAAATGCCAATGAAAGGGAAAAAACAAACCACTTATATTTCAGGAGGGAATTTTCTTCTTTCAAACCAAGTAACTCCCAGTAGTGGCTGCCTGATAACATGTAGCAGGTGTGTTGTCTGAGCATTGGTGTGATTTCTTTGTCTATTAGACAGTTTGTAGTTGTTTTGGAACTCTTACGATCTACTTTTTTAGAGGTAATTAATATAGTTATTGTTATTTTAGAATAAAAACTTTTATTTATGTAAAGTGTAAATTAGAAAATATCTTTGAAATTAATATTGGAGTTAAGTGTTTTGTTTATGAAAGAAACAATTAGGTTATGGTACAGTTATTAAGGAGTTGCGTGTTTTGCTTTTTTCAACGTTAAATTTGTAAGTTATTAACTTTACTATGGTTGTTTACTAAGTTTACCTGTTAGCCAGGTAATTTAGAAGTTGTAAGGGTAAACTATTAGCGGAACAAATAAAATTCCAGTACTTCTTCATTATTTTGTTGGAGATACGGGTATTTATAATTTGTTTACTATGGAGTTAAGAGGTTCGTTTTTAAAATATGGTCCGGAGTTACGTGGTTTGTGTAAATAAAACGTTTGGAATTACATACATTTCAGGAATTAAGTGGTCAGTAAAGTTTTTACTTTATTACACATTTTTGTTTATTTTCAGTTCCAAAATGTCTTTAAGAACTGACAAAATAATGGAACTGGCAAGTTTAAACGCAAATGAGTTTACTATCCCTTCACATACGGACACATGTATTGATACAAGTAATATTATAGAAGCTGGAACTTATGTTATTGATGAACATGGTGATGTGGTTAAGATGTTTTCTGAGATTGTAGAAATGAGATTGGAAGATACTAATTGTGATAGTTTTGAAAGTTTCCCTGAAGGCTTAAATTGTTCAGAGGCTGAAGCATTTAGTGCAGTTGAACAATTAGAACAACGTAATTGTATAAGTGTAATAAATACAGAACATTTGTATAGTTTAAGTGAAATTGTTAAATCTTAAGAAAAAACACCTGACGAGTTTGCATATGAAAACGTAACAAAGGATACACCACAGTTAAGCCAAGACGAAAATAGTGGACAAAACATTTTCGTTGTAGCCGAAGTTTACAATGAAAAAACTCAATTACCAGAACCTGGTACTTTGTGTGGTAATATGTTACTCACAGTTGTAAATAATCAAGCAAATACAAGTGAAGAGGAAAAATATGAAAATAACTTAAATTCAATTACAGTAGAGATTGAAGAAGGAAATAGTATATTAAATAATACACAATCAGAAGAGTAAATTCAAGAAGGAGTAAATCATGATAAAGACATTAGTGAAGATACTATCCTGAAACCTAAAAGACGTAAAAGACACCAAGTGTCAGAGGACGACTGGGAATGTAAAAAAGCCAGGATTTTAGGTGAGCAAGGTAAAAGAATACAAAGGGAGAAAAGTCATAGATGGAAAAATATCAGGCTTTGTCAACCGGCCTAAAAGACAAATGAAAGCTATCTCGTGTAAGAGTACAGGTAAAACTTTCCGATGCAAGTCTGTAACAGAAACAGAAAGAGAAAAAATTCAATTAGTATTTTAGTAAATGATATTCATGAAAGTGTTTTAATTACATAAAACAATAATCAGGATGGTTAATAAGTGACATTGCGTGGTTTTAAATAACTCACATAACACAACACAACTTACCAACCACGCAATGGTACAAGCATTGACAAGCGGTGGGCGCGGGGCGAGGTGGGGGAGCCGCCATCTCCAGTGGTACACTCACTGCAAAGTGGCTTCACCACCGCATCGTTTTATAGCACCCATCGACCACAAAATTAAATAGACTGGACAAGTCGAACGCAAGAGTGAAGCCAGTTATAGAGTCAAATATGGCGGGGTCAAATACAAGTCGCGAGCCGCCGCGCCGGCCGGCCGCCGTACATGTTAAAATTAATACTGTTAATAATAAGCTGAAAATGAGTGAAGGCAATATTAATAAGTAAGACATTTTAATAGTTAACTAAACAATAATAATACGCATCTGAACAATATTAACAGATAACTGAGCAATATTAATAAGTAAGACAATACTAATAAGTAACTAACAATTATGTATTA
>JAGFPH010000765.1:314789-334902 GCA_018207615.1 Philaenus spumarius | reverse complement strand
GTATTTTGAGAATTTTCAATACACAGTTTATTGCGAGATTCGCACGCCAATTCACGAATTGGGAGTATTTTCAATACACAATGCATTGAGTGCTTCGCACGCCATCCCCCGTATTGGGAGAATTTTCAATACACAGTTTATTGCGTGCTTCGCACTCCAACCCCCGTATTTTGAGAATTTTCAATACACAGTGTATTGAGAGCATCGCATGCCAACTCACGAATTGGGAGTATTTTCAATACACAATGCATTGCGTGCTTCGCACGCCATCCTCCGTATTGGGAGAATTTTCAATACACAGAGCATTGCGTGCTTCGCACGCAAATCTTAAGCATATGTTAAGAGAGTAACTAATAAATATTATTATTATTAGCTAAACGAACATTTTTAGAAAGAAGCGTTTTTTTTTGCATATGGTAAAGTACATTAAGGGCTACAAAAGAGCCAAGTTTTTGTAAAAAAATGATAACTGATTTTTTTAAGGTTTTTGGTCAAAAAGGGGGTTGTTTTTAAAAATTGTTCTAAACCTTTTTTCGTGCATCTATACAGGCCCAATTGACATTGAAATTTGTTCGAAATCGATCGAATAGTTTTCTCTCTAGCTTTGTATACATACAGACAGACATTTTGTAAAAACCACTTTTTCGGACTCAGGGTGTCCCAAAACGGATATTTCCACAAAAATCTCAACATCGATTTCTTTGCGATCACTTTAGTGTAGTGAGAAAGTAAAATTATCGCTAAGAAATGAGTACGCACTAATACTGCACAGGTACGTTTGTCTAGCTTGGATGTTAGTCGCCAGATGGATTAAGTGTAGGCCTACATACAGTAAAGTTGTGTTTATGCAAAGTTTATAAAGTGAAGGATGTTCGAGGTATTTCACCGGCTGTTGCTTCCCAGGCGCTCGAATGGTTAAAATACTCCGTATCTGAAAGAATAGTTATAAAGCTTTTAAACTTGAAATAAAGTTGTACAGTTTAAATCGAGGAACGCTGTTTAGATTTTAGGCTACTAAACCGGCGAACGCTCCTGATGGGAGATTCTAGCTATGCAGTTTATTTTACTGAAGTGTTCTATTAAAAGGTTTGATTCACTTTATGAAAGGGAAGGAATTTAAACCTATTAGTTGTTATTTTCTTTAAGGGGACCGGGAAAGTAAAAAATGGCAAACAATTACTTTTTGACTTTTTTGCTTGTAATATAGAGGAGAACTTTCTAACATTTTGATATATTAATATGTTGTATTTTAATTTAAAAACTTGTAATATTTTTTTTGTTTAAATGCCGGCAAGTTTGAGTTACTGACCCCAGCGACTAGTTGCAGTTGGTTAATGCCATTTTATTTAGTATAAACTTTATAATATTATTTGTATAGTATTTATATATAGTATAAACTTTATAATAGTATTTATAAAGTATTTATTTATATATATATAGTATAAAAGAAAGTCTAAGAGAAAGCTTGAAGACATTGAAAAGGACCCAAATAACCCTACCTACGGACCTGGAAAGTTTTAAGTGTAACGTTAGTTTGAAAAAATAAAATATTTACAAACAAAAATCTTTAGCTGCGATTTTTAGAAAAAGCAGTTTTTTTTAACTTGGAGCACAGTTTTTTCAGAAACCATTTTTTAATGACATTTTTACTACTAATTTTATAGACAGTAATGCACACTTTAAGAAAGAGAATTTGAATGATTTTGGTTTTAAAATTTTATATTCAAATGTGTTTTAAAAAAACATGGTATTAGTAAAAAAATGTTTTCAATCTCAAATGATGAAATGAAAAAATCTTTTTGTTAAAGTTTAGTATAGGCCTATAGACAAAAAATTAGTATATGAAATCAATTTTCCCTATCTTTGATGGTCTTGGAGAAAAGTGTGCACAAAATTTTCCAATTTAACATTGAAAATAAAGGGCTTTCCCGGTCCTCTTGAAAAGCTTACTCATATTAAAACGTTTCTCCAATTACACATAATAAATATTCCACTTATGTAATACATTAATATTAAAACATATATTAATTTGAATGTATCTTAATATATGTTTAATTGCACAAATTAGTTTTTAATTTATAACTTCCTAACAAGCAATACTGAATGGCTTAATTTAAATTTATTTACACTAACATCATGGCTTAAAGTGTTAAACATAAATAAAATAGAAATTTATTGGGGAAAGGTCACGAAATAAATTAAATAATTTACAAAATTTCAATAAAATGAAGTCACGAAGTTCACGAAAACTTTATAAATGCAAATTTTACAAATCATTATTCAGTCGCTTTTGTCTCCTTTAGTTCAGTTAGCGATAATATAGATTCAATTTCCTTATAGTCAAGTTTATAGTAAAATAGTACACAAACAGAAATTCAACAGTTTCTGCGCAATATTTGTGCAGCTTATAATATTTTTAAATTGTCACAACTCGACCTATCTTGTTTTGAAACTTTTGTAAAAGAACACTTAAAGTCATAGAAAATAGTCGAATTTATAATCAGTGATTGTGTATGGTTTTGCATTAAAATTCTTGGGAGATATTCCAGAAATCAGTGAAACTAGGCGGAAGTGTGAATTTTTTATTTAATATAAAATAATGTACACAAAATCAGTACTCAGGAAAAAGGAAGATTATTAAAATCTCTTTAATCATCTAAAACAAAATTAAAAAAAAAAGAAACATAAGAGAGGTGATTAGAAGTGGTATTTATTTCCAAATCACCAATGAATCAAACAGGATTTACTTTTTTCCTAACTTTACCTAAGAGAATATAAAATTGTATTCAGAAGTTATATGAGCTGACTCAAATAAAACGAATCTCTTTGTGCCTTTTAATAACCTTTGGTAAAGCTAAACGTTATCTGTATTAATTACTTTATTTTCAACTTTTACCTTTCTTTAAGCAACGGAATTGTTCTTTATGTAAAAGTGAGTATAATAAATGGGTTGAATGTATTGTTTAAAACACTATTTTGTTAAACCATTGTGTATAAATGCATTATTTTTATTACCTACGTCATTAAAAAAAAATGGCTTCTATTGTAAATTTTTAATTTCTGCCTTTAACTTTCATTTTGACGTCATCAACCTGAGATTGATTTGATTGTTTGAACTATTAATTTCGTTATTTTTGCACGTGTATGTATTTTACACAATTAAACACTAGTAAATTTCTATCAACAAGTTATTAAGCGATTTTACTGCTGTAGCGAATTGAATGTATATTAAAAAGTATTTAAAAATTTTACATTAAAAAAAGGACACACACAATGTATTTAATAATAACTAACTGCAAGCAAGATATTTCAATTTAAAACGATTGACATTTTACAAAACAATCAGAATTCTATTTTAAAAGACACGCTTGTTTAAAGTAACTAATGCTGTATTTTCATTACTGTTTATAATGTACAACTCACTTTTGTTTGTCGCCATTCCGACTTCTGTTGTACATTAATATAATGTTAACAACTTACCATCGTCAGAAGTCACTTAAAGTATTTTAAAAACGACGGCCGTTTTGGCTATCCAGAAATTCTCAAGCTATTGGAGAACATCCTCCGTTGTCATGGAACACTTAACAAGAACATACAAATTTCAATACATTATTACACGAAAACAAATTTAATAAAACTATGTCCGGTTTGCCCACGGTCTCGCAGGAAACGGCGGACGTTTTTTAAAATACGACAAGGGACTACTGACGACGGTAAGTTTTTAACATGACATTAAGTAAAACTCATCTTTTAATGCTGTGTTGCGTATGTATAAATTTGTTTTCGTGCGTTATGTATTTTACTTCACACTTATGTGTTGTCAGGGTTATTGGTAAATACCAGCAACCAATAAGAACTTGTTAAGCAAATTATTAATAATAAGATACAATAATAAAATAATAATTTTAAAGAAATACATTTACAGAAGAAGTTCGTAGAGCGGAAGTTCAAAGCGGATGCCCAGTAGGCTATAAGAATACAACATAAAGAAAGCATACGCCAGCATTTACAAGCTTTTTTTTAGGCGGAAAAATGCATTTAGGCAGACCTCTCAAAGTGGGAAAACTCAATCCAGAACAAGTCTGGCAATACCCACTAAAAGACCGCCCCCCCCCAAGTAAGGAAGTCACTCTGGCTCCGAACACCGGCACAAGAGTGTTTCCGCTGACCTCTCCTGAGATAGCATTTACAACACTCGAGCGCCATGCATATCGGACAGAGACACTCCGCATGCACTTCACTGGGAGAAGCGTCAGCAGCATCTAGGGGCCATTCCCTAATGGCTGCAAGCAGCAATCTGAAACTCACTTAAATAAAATGAAGGCAAACAGGTTAGTGTCAATATTGAGTGGAGTCGTAGCGTGAAGAAACCTATGGGGGTCATCCAGGATAGCGGCAGGCCGGGGCTTACCATTTTCCAGGATGTCGAGTCTCTTGCAGATCTCAGCTATATGAGGATATCCTGAGTTGCGTGCATCCTGAAACAGTTTAGTCGCACATCTTGTAGCAAAAACGTCTAGGGTAGGGACACCAGCTGACCCTAGAATGGTAGAGTTCCTCACGTACCATGGCTGACGCGTGAGTCTGCGAAGAGCAGTAGTCTGAAGAGTCTAAAATTTGTTCCTGTTGGATTTGCTGGCAAGAGCCCACCAAGCGGTAGATGCGTACATCAGCACTGAGCGAACTATTAATAGAAACATCGTTAATTTAGCTTTTACTGTTTACATAGCTTTTAGCTATGCCTTGCCAACAAGGGTGAGAGGAAACCCTGAATTTTCTTTCCTTCGGAGACCTTGTTCTGTACGTGTCGCTTGAAGTTGAGTCGACTGTCCAGCGTTATGCCGAGGTACTTGACATTCCCAAACTAATTCCTAAACAAGCCAATTTATACTGTTTTAGCACGTTGGAAATAGAGTGGAATAGAAATGAGATTGAGTATTATCGAAAATCAGCTGTTCATTGGATAGTTTTTAGTTACTGTTAAAAAAACAAGCTAATTTATACTGTTTTAGCACGTTGGAATTAGAATAAATTGGGCCTGATTTAACATTTAATTTGTCAAAAAAAAAAGGTAAACTTGGCAAAGATAGATAAATTCTAATAGTCAATTTTGTATTATAAGCCTGGCTCATTTCTGAAACATAGTATTGAGGTTATGTCAATCCTGCAATAATTTTTACTATATTTAGGCCTGGTTTCAAAACTTTAGTTGACAGAAGATAGTAGAACTAGGACTAAAATCGTAATGAAAGCCTCTCACGCTTCTGAAGCATGTATTTGAGGTTATAAATAATTTTGTAATTACTGTTAATATATTTAAGCCTGGTTTCATAATTTTACAAAACTATGTACAAACGAGCCACAGATTAACGAGATTCTTTAGCGAATTTTCCAACTGCGAGCGAAGCGAAGCGTCCAGTGGCAGAGCCCCTGGTTATATTAATGTGCTGAAAAAAATATTTTTCTTGATAGGTTCAACCTTGTGAAGGGTAATTGTAGAGTGATAGTATCAGTAGACTTGTCTCACTAAAGTAACTTAAAACATTAGATGTCCTATAGTATTATCACTTATGATGACTGAATCTAAAGTGTTAGAATAAATCTGTTTTTTTTTTGTATTGGCTAACCTGCAGTTACCAGTTAAAAGAGTTACTAAAGTAAGAGTTTATCAATTTTATTGCATGTATTTCGTTTTTGTTTGTTTTCCGAAAGTTATGTTTTTCAACAGTTAGGTACCATTTTCTCTGAAACTAAATGAGATAACAATTTGATTTTTTTGGGTTAATTATACTATACTCTACAACTGGAAACAATTTTTTTTAAATACAATAAAATAATTTTTTGTTGCAAAATATTTATTTATTATTTTTTAAAGTTATTGTAAGCAGTTCGAAAAAAAGTAGAAAAATGTAAATTTTACATTAGAATGCATTTTACAATTTCCATGTATGCAGAAAATCATATGCTATTGATAGAAAGAAAGAAAAAACAGAACTGTAATTACCTCAGCGATTTTGAGAAAAGTGTACCTTTGTAGGGATAACATGTAGAAGGATAGGGCGAAGTGATCCCCTAAATTAATTAATATTGTTTAATAAAAACTGTTTAAGCAAGTATGTTTTGGTATTAAACACTGCAAAGGGCAGGTTTACCCATTGGACGAGGGTACAGGTGTCGCGGTCGGAGTTTTAATATCCTACCGCGAACCTTAATATAATTTCATTTGTAAAGCAGCTCTAGCTTTCGTAGCAACTAAAGTGGTTATGTCAAACATAAATCGTCCATGTTATTAGAGCCGTGGTTGGAGGGAAATCTTATAGGACGTTAATTTCCGCGAATGAAAAATAAGTAGAGACATTTTCTATGCAAACTTTGATGTAAACTGGGAGTCTATTATTTTAGAACTGTTCCAGTTGGGACCAAGAATCAGTTACTTGGAAAAACATTTGAAAACTAAAGTAATACAAATTTAAAAATTCGTGATATTAGGTTTGTTTTATAAGTCTTGATATTTGTAGCCTAATAAATGCGTAATGTATAATTAAATAAGTTACACTATAAATTACTTTGTAAGGCTCGTATACCAGAAAATACAGGAGAGATGCAGTTACGACTTTTGGAAAAATAAATTTATTTTAAGCTGACGACAATTTGTATTTGGTAAAAAATATGACAAACGGAAATTAATCTTCAGCGTACGTAACTTGAGTGGAGATAGATTGAAAGTTAGTAAATTGTATTAAGTGTTATATTATGATATCTTGTCGTTATAATTCTAATTTACTAAAACTTAGTTTGGATATTTTTGCCTTTGTTTTATACAAAATGCAATCACATGTTTTTTTATACGTTCGCTTAAAGACTTTCGTATTCATTATTGACTATATTTGCTGTATAATTTTCATGAAAATGTCAGCACATGTTTGACTTTACTTCGAATGATACTAATATAAAGCAACTTTTCAAATTATTGGTATTTCTACTTTTTGTTGCGGTAATATATTCAGACTCAATGTGTAATAAAGCATGTTCAGTGAATGTTCGTACAATGACAGGACTTGTATATAATAGAGAGGTACAAGCATATTTAAATTTACAACCAGTTGGTGTGATGCCTCTTCTTATACAGATTCAACCCTGTGAGAGCTAAATTATTTTCGACCGATTTAACCATGACGTTCGTTGCATTTCTATAAAAATTTAATTGTGTAGAATTTTTTTGTAATTCATGATTAATAATGACAAAATAAAAATAAAAATGTATGCCATTACTTTTTTTAATATTCGTCAGTTATTACAATCCATTGTTTGGACAAATGAAAGAGGCTTGAAAATTTCACGATTAAAATAGTAGTATATCAACAATTATTTTATACTAGGGGAGATCCCTGCGTGCTCCGCACGCTAACCCCCGGTGCGACCTTCTAAAAACATATGCTATGTTTTATTTATAATAAAAGTGTAGGATTAATAATAACCTCAAAACTAAGATGGTAAATAATGTTAAATGTTCAAATCAAATTATTTCTTATATTTTATAACAGCAGTAATAATAAAGGTTAAAAGGACCAGTAAGGCTCAGGTCTACACTTAATCAAAAACCTAACAAAAAAGTTATAAATATTAACCTCAAAACTAAGATGGTAAATAATGTTAAATGTTAAAAACAAATTAGTTCGTAAATTTTATAATTTGAATAAATAATTCATTTCCTCCCTTATAAAAATCAATATTTACTTCCACAAAGCAGCTGTGTTAGTTAGTTTCTTATTATAAACAGCTGTTTTGTATTAAAATGTTTTTATAACCTTCTGAATACTGTAATCATCGTTATTTACATCCACGAAATCAGCTGGATTAGTTTGTTTCTTATTATAAACAGCTGTTTTGTATAGAAATGGTTTTTAAATATTTTCGATGTTAATCTTATGGGGAAAACCCGACCTTTGAGAATAGCTCACGCCATTAAGGATAAGAATTTTTGACATCTAAAACCTTATTGCAAAACTACGAAATGAGACGAATTTTTTGAAACCTCAAACATTAAAATTGGTCCAGAAATAAGGGAGGAGTTGCGTTTACAAAAAACGGCTTCACGTATTATATATAAAGATTCTTCAATTTTGTTTCTTGACATAAATGTCTACTTAACATATGTCATAAAATGTGAAAGCGTTTTGTTGCCAACTTGGTAGCAATGTAACCTGTTATAAGTAAAACTATTTAAAAACAATAAGAAAAGAAAATATATTAATTAATTAAACTCGAATTCTATATTTCTACACTTTCATTTACATCAGTTTTTCTTTTCATGAACATTTTCGAGTATATGATTTCAAAGTAAATGAAACATAGACTGATCGCCTGTGAATAGAATCCATACAATTTGATTTTGTTTGAAAACTCGTTCGACATCAATCCAGATGTTAAGCTGACTGAAAGCGTCCGCATACTTCACTGAACATGCTTTATTACACACGGAGTCTGAATATATTACCGCAACAAAAAGTGGAAATAAGTTGCTTTATATTAGTGTCATTCCAAGTAAAGTAAAACATGTACTGACATTTTCATGAAAATTATACAGCAAATAGAGTCAATAAGGAATACGAAAGTCTTTAAGCAAACGCATAGAAAACATGTGATTGCATTTTTTATAAAACAAAGGCAAAAATATCCAAACTCAGTTTTAGTGTGTATTTCTAAATATCTTATATGCATTATGAAACACGAAATTTATAATATAACTCTTTTTATTTCTGCGAGGAAAATATTGTCACGTATAGGATATTATGATTAATTTAGTTAGTATTAGTTCTAAAAGTTTCATGGTGTCAAAGTGAGGTTTGTAATTTTCTGTTTTTACAGTGTTGTAAAGATTGGTTCTTAAATGCTCACTTGCAGGACACTTAAAAATCAGATGGTGTAGTGTTTTTCTACTTGGCCCGTAGTGAACTGAGCTGTAAAAAACACATTTAACATGTGCACATTTTGTTTACGATGGCATGACCAAAACGAATCTCAAGTATGTTTATTAATTCATATCTACTGAATTTGATTTGATGGGTCGCTTTTTGGGGATTTCCGGGTTTTTTAATTTGTATCAATTGCCTTTATTAGCTAGTTTCCATAGGCAAAATGAGCTATTGCAGTGCCCCTTATGGTAAGACCCAAGGTCGGGAGTAGCAAATGAGCACCGATCATGGTCCCCAGAACACTTTTTGGGGTGTCATTAAAAATCATAAATATATAAATCATAAAATTATATATATGTATATATTTCTGTATGTATGTATGCGCACTCTAACGGACGCATTTTACGTCCGATTTGGACCAAATGTGGTACACACGTTGTTTGTCTAAGTCACTTGGACGAGTTCGTTAGCCAAAAAAATTGACCGGAAGTAGCCTAAATTTTTGACCGGAAGTACCATGTATATAGGTGTGCGCACTTTAATGGACGCATTTTATGTCCGATTTGGTCCAAATTTGGTACACAGGTTGGTTTTCTAAGACGCTTTGACGGAAGCTTACGTCATAGGTATTAATGCGCTGACAAAAGTGCGATCGTATTATTCAAAAGTGAAATGTTTCCATCGATATATATGTTTAAAACAGTTTGTTAGAGACAGTGCAAGTAAAAATAGAGACTAACAGTATACTCTGCTCATCCATAATACAAACATTTAGAAATAAAAAACAATGTATAAGGCCAAGAAATAATCAATTTAAATGCTTGCAACAAAAACCGATGCTATTGTTTTGTTTTAAACACTTTAACTTTAATTATTAGAATCAGGCATGCAAAGCTATAGAAATAATACGATCATGCCAGCCGAGTGCCTATCCCGAGATTAAATTAATAATTGTATTTATATTTTGAACCCAAGTATTTTTACTAAGACTGAGCTAAGTATAAAGGCATATTTATTTAAAAAAATGTCTTATAAGTTTCATGAACATTAAAGAGATCTGAGTCCAATCTCAACCTACTATACTATTAATTGTATATCAAAGACTTAATAAATGACTAATTTCCTGTGTTAATATGAACATCATCTTTAAAATTCTTATTTAGCAGTATTTGAATTTAGAAATTAAGAATCCATAATAATTAAAGAAGATATATACCAAAGTAACTAATTGGCTTGAATTGAGTAGGGCCAAATGTGATAATATTTCATTCAATAGTGGTGATAGTAAGGAGATATAGAGAAATCTTAATTTAAATAAATACATCAAAAGGGTATATCTATAGAATTCATTGTAGCCTATTGGATTGTTATATTTATATATAAATGGTTATAAATATCTTGTTTGTCAAACAATCCTTATTTTTTGTGCGACATGTTTCTCCGTTACACAGACGGCATTATCAAGCTACACTTTACAAACACAAGACACTAACATTAACAACATTTATCAACACTATAAAACACTAAAAAAGAAGAAGTTATTCTTGTACATTTGTACACGTTATGTGAATTAAAACTGTCTTTAAGCAGCCACATGTTACACCAGCTGGTTCTACTACTTGACTGGATGAAATCTGAGGTCATATCTAGATTTGTGTAGATAGGTCTACCCTTCTCTGTTATGTTGTCAGAGCTTGAGATATACGATTTATTAGATCATATATACCGTTAGAATTAAATTTTAGTTTATCGTTTAATATATTATTTGGGTTGTTTTTAGTGTGTTTATAGATCTCAAACTCCTCTAGTACATCCATAATTTTTCCTTTCTGTGTTTTATGCAGTATTTCCATATGGTCTTCTATGTTTTTGTATGTATGGTTGTTATCAATCAGGTGTTCGGCAAATGCGGATGTGGGTGTGTTAGGGTTCCTTTTGGGTAGATGTTCCTTAAATCTTGTTTTAAATGTCCTTCCAGTTTGTCCTATGTAGTATTGTGAATATTCGATACAGTTTAATTTGCATACCCCGCTATTACTGTATTTATCATGATTCCCATACTTTTGATTCATTAATTGACCTAAACTGTTGTCTGTATTGTAAGAAATGTTGTATCCCTGTTTTTTAAAGGTATTGCGGGTTTGTTTATCAAGCAATGGAGAGAATCGCATTGTGATATATTTGTTTTTATTTTTTATGTCAGGTTTTAGTAATGTTTTGATCGTGAAGGTATGCAATGATTATAGGTATATCTATAAATATTTCCAAACGTGAGCATTTGTAGAGAAAATACCTTGATGGTGAATTTATAGAAACTTTTAAGATCGATTTTACAATAATACGGTTATAAATCTCCATACGGCTTTTAGACTTAGGCTAACTTCTTTATATTCCAAAATATAAATTTTTTAAACTAAATCGCCAATGCTCAATTTATTTCTTAACGGTTAATTTGATTCCTCCGTTCTGCCCAGTAATAAATCCGGAACTACGAGTTGGGGTAGCAAATCTTACTTATTCAAAATCAATCAACCTTACTCAAATTCTTTCATCTACAAAAGTAATTGCAGATTCACAGTAAGTATAGAAACTAGTCATACGGCGTAATAGATAAATTAAATACTAGGTTTCCCAAGTACGAGTATAAAGAAATACCTGTTCTAAATCCCTGTTTCTCAGATACTATCTAATAAGTACGAAATAAATGATCTAGTTACTGGAGTATTGTCATTAATACTACGTATTATTATAATTCGATACAATTTTGAATTGGCTTATAAGTATTGTTTTAAATGATTTTATTTAAATACTAGCTGGCCCGACCCGGCTTTGCACGGATAGACAAATCAACCTGATACTAATAATTAGCCCAAGTGTTTTAGTTCATTGTAAAAAAAAAAAAAAATGTTGTAGGCTTAACCTAAAATTATATTCAGTTTTTGATCCAAATCAGTTGTTGATCAAAAACAGCTGTTTTAAGCTTTTCATACGAACAGCTGTGTTTTGTGCCCATGATAAAAAATCAAAAGAATTCTTTCTTCTTCTTCCTTAAGATTGACCTTCCATAAGATTAACATTGAAACTTTGAGGGCCACTGGGGCGTAGCCCTTATCACTAAGGGGTATGAAAAATAGATGTTAGCCGATTCTCAGACCTACTCAATATACTCACAAAATTTCATGAGAATCGGTCAAGCCGTTTCGGAGGAGTACGGGAACGAACATTGTGACACGAGAATTTTATATATAAGATTAGCAGGAGCTTTGCTCACAGATATGAATAAATAAATGCAAAAACTATCGGGCAAATATTTAGAGTAAAGCTTTTGTATAATTCAATCTAGTTCCCATCTAGGCATAAATACATGATCATTAAGGGCAAAACCAATATTTCCAAACGTTTGTTTGGCGAGCATTTTACTTCTATGAGTACATTTTACCTAAAATATTTTCTACGAACAATATTTTACACATTAGACGCAAATAATTGAAATGCAAATGTTTTTCTCTCCTATATATTTTTTATTTTAAGAGTAATATGTTCCAAGTTTTTGGTCTCTAGCTGTATATACTGTTCAAAGTTTAATATTCTAGAACGTTCCGAAAAAGGGAGTCCCCACGATGTTCCAGAACAGTCTTGAATATTCTGGATCTTGGAAGATTCTACACAATTCTAGAACATTCTGGCCAGTCCCGGGAACTTCGGCAATAGATTCCCAGCTCCTTCGCCGACTTTCTATAAGAAGTCCATTGGTGCAATGCGTTTTTTTGACACCCGTATCTCCAAACCCAACCCCTGCAGTTTCAAACCGAAAATTTTTACACAATTATTTTATATTTTAGCATTATATTTATCTTGATACTTGTATCGGTTTAGGTATTATAATAAATTAATAATAAAATACAGCCCAGTACAATTTATATATACATGTTATCTATAACATTGTTATGAAAAGACAATTAATAATGTATAAAGAAAAACAGCGACTCATAAAAATTAAAATTTTTCAATAAAATAGGCGTAATATTGAAATGTACTAAACTATTAGTAAGATATAAGTATACAAGGTGTCTGGTGATAAGACAGTGTTAACAGGGCCGGATTTCCCAATAGGCCCGGTAGGCCCGGGCATATGGGCGCAAGCTCCCAGGGGGTGCGAACTCCCAGGGGGCGCACGGCCAAGAGAAAAATATCTAGAAATAAAAATAAATAGCCATAACTTAACATATTTTTTTGAACTGATTACAAAAAAATTCTGATTTTGAAGTTCATTGGAACAAATAATTGGTGGCAAAGTTAAACTATTTTTCAACATTACGTATCAACTTTGTTACAACATTGATCTCAAACACGGGAGAACTGGCTGTAGGGATGTCGTCGAACGGTACGCATCGTACGCACTACAAACGTGAGCTCACTATTTAAGGGTCGGTTCTAGCTGTCGGCCATGTTGGCTGACACTCCATAAGACCAATGTTAAATTAAAATCCAAATTTTTCCTTTATTTTTGATCGGAAAATTATAAACTATGTGTCATTTTAAAGCTATAGTCAATATGCATGCAAATGGCTTTTTCAAAATTAAGAAAAATATTTTGTTTAATATTTATTAACAATTTAAAACATTGATTTTTAATATTTTTTTTATCTTGTCACTATTAATTATAGCGAAAAACTACCAAGCCATTCGCCTGAAGAATTTCGTCCCCAAGATTTTGGTATTTTTCTTAAAACGCTATTTGAACAATTGCGGGTTTTAAATGGATTTAGGCTGAGCAATGTCCGTGTAACCTTCCGCCGCTATAGGGTGATTTTAAATATTTTTTACCTTGTAACTATTAATTATAGCGAAACATTACCAAGCCATTCGGATGAAGAATTTTGTCCCCAAAAGTTTGGTATTTAAAAAAACGCTATTTGAATAATTGCGGGTTTTAAATGGATTTAGGATGAGCAATGTCAGCGTAACCTACCGCCGCTATTGAGTCGCAGGTTGCTTTCTGTTTTACTAAAGCCGACCCTTAATACATAAAATTACTAAAAGTGTTTTAAGACGGCATTTTATTAAGCCCAGAACCAAGTAAATTACTCAAAAAACTTGCAATAGTAAAATTGCATCGTGGAGTGGTGTTTAAGCAATTAACATATAGACCTGATACAATTTTTTAATAAAGGTTTTTGGGGAAGTAACTTTAACCATACTAGGGGACGGAAAAAAATATTGGACCTAGGGGGGCCAAAATGTTAAATCCGGAACTAGTGTTAAACATTTTTTGGTGATAAACTATTTGTCACTAGTGACAACATAGTAAATATAAAAAAAATATACTTCCATGATCTTGGATTAATAAAGATTTTAACATTTGTTTAAAAAATTTATACTTGTGCAAGTAAAACTGACATTTCTTGGCTATGCATGCACGTTTTGTTGAGTTTAACAACATTTTCAGAACCTACATAAATTTTTAACTAGAACGACTTAAACTAATTTACTTGTAGTAATGTTAAATATCAAACATTACTAACGCTGAAAGTTATAACTAGCGCTGTTCTATTTGTAACTCTTATAAACAAATAAAAAGGTTTAAATCCCTTTTTTACCTTCTCACTTTACTATAGTATAGAGAAAGTATAGTGATCGCAAAAAAAAAAATGGATGTTGAGATTTTTGTGGATATATCCGTTTTGGGACCACCTGAGTTCAAAAAAGTGGCTTTTACAAAATATCTGTCTGTATGTCTGTATGCATACAAAGCTAGAGCGAAAACTATTCGATCGACTTCAAACAAATTTGCACCAGAAATGTCAATTAGGCCTATAAAGATGCACGAAAAACGGTTTTGAAACATTTGGTAAAAAGAACCCCCTTTTTGGCAAAATACCCCAAAAAATCAGTTATTATTTTTTTATAAAAAACTGCTCTAACGATTTTGATCAAATTTGGCTTATTTGTAGCCTTTATGTACCCTACCATATGAAAAAAACCTCATCTTTCTAAAAATTCTCGTTTAGCTAATAATAAAAATAATAATAGATTTTTGGGGTTTTTTGGCCATAAAGGGGGTTGTTTTTCAAAACCCTTTTTCGTGCATCTATACAGGTCTAATTGACGTGTTTGGTGCAAATTTGTTCGAAATCGATCTAACAGTTTTCTCTCTAGATAATAATAATAATATTTATTAGTTAATCTCCTTCTTTAATAAATCACCTCTCCTACCCCACCTACAATTACGAGGTCAAAGTGAATCTGTTTATTAATTTAAATATGTTTGTGAGAAAGTATGTGCCAGTTTCTGGTACCGTTTATTTGGTATAGTTTAGAAGGTGTCAAATGCCATTAAAAACTTTCTTTGTAAATGAGCTTTCATATAATGCAATGCGGCCTTCTCTTTGTATCGCTTTTCAAACAGTACTCACAGTCTGAATACGAAACACATGTCGAGCTGAAATAAAACATACGGTATAGTACGACCAAATACACAAACCACTTGGATTATTCAAGTCTCAATGAACCAGTTTCCAACAAGCGTTGAACTTGGAATCTTGTATACACCGGGGAACTTGGAGTATTGGGATCAGGATACCTTGTGTGATATTCTCTCTGACGTTGGAAACCCTATACACAGAATGCACCGATTTGAAAAAGAAACATCGTATTAATTCACTACTTAATCATTGATCTTAGCTTATGTTTGTGGAAGTATATTATAATGTTGTAATCATGAATAATCAAACCTTAATTAATTTATCAGTTTTTGTGTTTGATGCTACAACACCGTACCGTACAACATGTTATTAGCGAATTTAAATAGGAAAAATGAGCTATTTCAGTAGCCCTTATGGTAAGACCCAAGGTCAGGAGTAGCAAATGAGCACCGATCATGGTCCTCAGAACACGTTTTGGGGCGTCATGTATATACGTGTTCGCACTCTAGCGGCCGCATTTTATTCCGAATTGGTTAAAATTTGGTACATATGTTGGTACACTAAGTCGCTCGGACGAGTTCGTTAGCCAAAAAAATCCAACAATCAGAAGCATGTTTTTTGACAGGAAGTAACTATTTTTTGAGATTTTTCCTACGAGAATGAATTTGTTTTCGAGTTTTTTCTACAAATATAAATGTAGGATGTTATTCTGCACATTTTGATTTTTTACGCGACCTTATAGCTCGCTTGTTTCCCCCAAAATCGATCAAAACATAAAATACCATAGAAGTACCCTGTTCAAAGCCATGTGGTGGATTCTACCGTGGGATTGGCGTGCGAAGCACGCAATGCATTGTGTATCGAAAATACTTCCAATATGCGGAATGGCGTGCGAACCATTTTGCAGCTATTCAGCACCGTCGTGAAAAGACTATGTCCCAAACTGAGTGGTCGAATTATTTCGTATTCAGGCTGTAAGAACTCTTTAAAAGGCTGGACAAATGGAATTGCGTATATTTTGTGAAAGCTTTTTCACCAGGAAAGTTTTTAATGACATTTGAAACCTTCTATATTATACTAGAGAATATTCAAATCTTCTAATTCTCCTTTTTATCTTCTTAATTGTTTTACAATGATTACAAATTTTAACTTTCAGCTATAACTTTTAATACCTAACATTAGTACATCTCGATTGTTTTAAGTCATTCTTGTTGGAAATTTTATGTAGATTATGAAAATGATAAACTTAACAAAACATGTTTGTGTAGGCAAAATTTCAGTTTTACTTGCACAAGTAACAATTTAAAAATATAGATTAGTTCAAGAACATGGTATGAAACAATTTTAACTTGTACTTGTTGTCACTAGAACCAAATAGTTTATCAACAAAATGTTTTTCACACGTATCACCATCCCCCCTGTATATTCACTTTATAATTCTCATTCGGTGAGGAATAAAAAACTACTTGCTATAACTAAGTATCAAGTATAGACTGGCTAGGTATTTAAGGCATTAGGTATAACTCAACTAGTATTCTTATAACCTACTATTATGGCTGAACAAGAGAACTTCCATATATTAGTATCAGTCAAGGTAGTAAAATACTAATGTCCGTTCCCAGTATAGTTGATAGCACGGGCCTTATGGAGGCTTGCCTCGCTACTACCTGACCTAACTACATCGGCTCCTATTCACTACCACATTGAATTATTATAAATATCCTTGTCTTAGTGGTTAATTCAATATCCAAATTTCTTCATTTCAGCAAAGCACCTCATGTTTATGTAAACCCTATTAAGTTTAAACTACAAAAAACTAACATTACATTAGTTTTATTGTAACCTGTATTGTTGTATTGCTGTGCTATTTCAATCCTAACAAATTGTTAAAACTGTTTTCTGAAAGCAAATGTATTCTCCCAAATAAAATAATATACTCTCCAAATAATTACTGCAGTACTATACATCAGAATTTAGGTCATGATAGATAGTACAGCACTCTGATGTTTTCTGTAAACTAAAGTTTGTGCTTATTTTTCTGAATTATTAATTCATTTTGATAAACAATTAATTTTGAACTTAAAGATTTTTCCTAAATTTTTAATATTGCTGTATAGTTACTGCTCTAAAATATTCAATCATTTACTTTCCTAAAAAAAAAAAACAGCTTTTATGAAAATAGATGTATACAAAACAAGTATTTTTTCACTTTGTATTTATGTTATAAATTAATACAAATTATTCTAGAAAATATGAATAAAGAACAATATCAAGGGAAACAATAACTAGTTTAAATGAGTTTTATGGACAATGCCTGTCCATGCTAACAACTAAACTGTAAACGAACAATAAATTAACTGTCCATGCTAACTGTACTCGCACGCAGGAAGCCCTTATAATTTTTATTTTATTATTTTTGTTATTTCATGAACATTACCTCCATAGCTACTGCTTAAATAAGTAATAAATGTAACATGTAAAGAAACATGTGTTGAAGCTTAAATCATAATTTCTAGCTAAGTAAAGATTATATATTGTCTAAAACGTAAAAATATATAATATGTGTTAAGTATTGGAGTGGATTAAAAACTTTTATAATTTCAAATGTAAAACATTAATTATTGTAAATGTTGTACTATTGGCTTTATGGAAGCTATTGGCGGTAGATTTAAAGTACAATGGTATTGGGCCAGACATACAACGGATAAAGAACGCATGTCCAACAATAACGGGCAACTTGTAAAACTAATTTTATAATAAAATAGACTCATATAATATTAAATCCAGGGGTTTTAACCGTAGAAGGCCTACAATAAATAAACACATTAAGAAACCTAAATCAAAACTATAAATTGTAATATAGTACTGTATAGTCAATATGTAATATAGTACTGATATAGTCAATATGTACACCAATATTCCAATAGCTGAAACTATACAAATTGTTGGCGATTACCTCACCAAGACCAACAAATTAAATGAAGAGCAAATAAATGAATTAAAGATGCTATTGCAAACGTTGTTGGAACAAAACTATTTTACTTTCAATAACGCCTTCTATACACAGAAAGAAGGCTTAGCCATGGGCTCACCAATATCAGGACTATTGGCTGACATATATTTAAACTATTATGAAAATAAATATTTATTATCCGATCAAAATAAATATAGACACAATATAATTTATTATGGTCGTTACGTAGATGACACATTTTTAGTATTTAATGGAACTAACAGACAAATATCCGGACTTCTGAAATACATGAATGATATTAAACCGAACATCCAATTCACACTGGAAATGGAAAGGCAAAATCAACTCAACTTTCTCGATTTAACATTAACAAAAAACACAAACAGGTTACAATATAAAATATATCGCAAACCTACTACCACAGACGTTACCATACACGCCGATTCACACCACCCTTATTCACAAAAGATGGCAGCTTTTCATAGTTTTGTCCACAGACTTATCACGGTACCTATGAACAAGGATGATTACCAAAGCGAAATCAATATCATTAAACATATAGCTGTGGCAAACGGGTACAATACCATAACTATAGACAAGTTGATTAATAGACATATCAAAAAGAAAAAGAACACGAAACGCTCTGAGAATGACACTACCATAAAAAACAGCTATATTTCTTCAGATTATACTAAATATTTACCAAATGTCTTACAAAACGTTTTCAAGAAACATAATATAACCATATCATTCCGTACTAATAATAACTTATATGCTCCGTTAAAACCAAAAATTATCACCCCAATAGAGGAAAGGTCCGGAGTATACAGAATTAATTGCCAAGATTGTGACAAACATTATATCGGTCAAACAGGGAGAACGTTTAAGGAACGTTATAAAGAACATCTCCCTAACAAGAGCTCTGTTATCAGTAGGTCTAATTATGCAGGTCACCTCACTGAATCGGATCATAAGCCGGGAGACTTCAACTCAACAGTTGAAGCCTTATACACGTGTACAAAAGGAAGAATAATGAATGCTATAGAGGAGTTTGAAATATATAAAACATTCAAAATAAAACCAGATGACGTATTAAACGACAAACTTACGTTCAACTCCCACTATTTGTACGACACGGCTATCAACCATTTGTATAAAACATACAGAGATAACGATCAGTAGGCTGCACTGCATTATACTGACCGGACGTTGAGATGCGGTTTATTTCTTGTATTTATTCGTGTGACGAACTGTGTTTGTGTGTTAGTGTGCGTGTGTAAATGTGTGTGTTTATAAAATTTTAATGTTTTTAATGTTCGACGAACTCACCAGAGGGATGACCAGATGATGGAGTTACGGCTCCGAAACATGTCGTCTTAAACTAAACGACAAGGAGTCACAAGACGGACTTAAGGTAAATAATTAGTATTAAATATAGTACTAGTAGTCATGGCGCCCCTTTAGGCCCAACATGGGCTCTTATGGGACTACGATTTAGCCAATCAGAGAGCCGCATTTGGTCACGTGTGGGGGTGGTGGTGGGTGTGGGGGTGGGTTTTTTACCTCTCCGCCATTTTGTTTCCGCCATTTTTGGCAGCCATCTTTTTTTGTAAAAATTATAAAATTGAATGTCCGTCGAGGAGCGTCGTTGTTTTGTGTCGTCGAACATGGGAAGCGTCGTTGTTGTGCGTCGTCATACATGGGAAGCGTCGTTGTTGTGCGTCGTCATCTTTGTCGGACATATCCTATATGTACAGGGTGTTCCAAAACGCCTGGGTGAACGGAAAGATGTGTACATA
>JAGFPH010000765.1:289944-302706 GCA_018207615.1 Philaenus spumarius | reverse complement strand
GTGTCGCTGAACAACATGAATTACTTCTAAACCTTTGTTTTCCGAATACCAGGTAGGAATGTTTTTAGCTTTACCTTAATAATTATAAAATATTACTTGTAAAACTTAATTAGGTTATTTCCACTTTTGGTTCATGTACAACTTCCTAACTCATTTTGTTCAATTTATTAGAGAAACCTATGTATTTCTTTTTTTTACTACAGCCTAAATTTTAAATGTAATTCTTACAGCCCACAAAAAACTATAAAGCCGATATCATTTTGGTTATTGTTAAAGCCTAAACATATTTCCACAAACAAGCCTAAAGTGTCATGCATTAATTAACTATAACTGTGTAGTATTTCTACAGTGTAACAGATATTGAAAACTTTTAATAAGCTATAAGCAAAATATTGCTGATATGTAACTAAACGTTAACATTTCTTTTATGTTACCATGTGGCTTACCTAACATGTACAGACAGTGTTATGCAACATTACACATGTTATATTAACCATCACAATCTAAGTAGCAATTTGCTATCTGTGCCACAAAATTCAATAAAACAGCCAACTCAAAGAACTATCATTTTATGCTTATTTAAATAACTGCAAGTTTTCTAAAAAGGAAATTGTTATTTGTGTTATACAGTTATACTGGTCCAACTGCAGGGAATGTTTTAATACAATGGGATAACCTGCAACAACTACAATTAGAAAAGGCCTACTTTCCAACTGAACATTAAATATATAAACAAAATATTTCTACAGTGATTTGATTAGAGACAGAACTTAAGTTAAAATGAGAACTATCTGCAGTTGTTCTTTTCCTTTTATGTTAAGTGTTAAATAGGCTGTATTTTGAAAGTAATTTTTGTATATGTGTACTATTTAGGATATGTTAGTATTTAATAAATTGGGAGGAGCAAGCTAGCACATTTCGGACCTTAGCCCTAAGGGCTACACATTAGAAATTTTACACCTTTTTTATATATATAGAGAGACGTCTCATAATTAATCTTGTCTATTTATTTAATTATATAATTACCTTTTAGAGTTGGCCAACGACATATATATATTTATTCTTAAAACAAATCCATGGTACTTCATGTTAAAACTTTGTAACTTGTAAATCTTTTGTATAATTTCTGTAATTATTATTAAAAGGGAGGGTTTTTGATTTTTATTTTTGGGGAGGGTTTTTAAATTCAATTTAATAAAATATATATGTTTTCTTTTTAAAAATCTCAATCTTTTTTGTATTAAGGGCATATTAATAATTTTTTTGTATTAAGGGCATATAAACTTTTTACTTAACTTGGTTAATAAACCTAAAATTATACCTATTTCTATAGTTTATTGAGCTAACCTCTAGGTATCCTGTGCATTGTAAGAGATAAGCTGAAATATTCCTGCTTTTGGTGATACTTAAATTCTAAGGTAAGTTTTGAACAGTACCAATCTATGTGGCCCAGTATTGCTTCCGTTCCCTTAGTTATTCTTTTGTAAGATTGGTACAACGGTAAACACAGAGAGTCTTTGTTTTTTATTACTACAATACCGTTTCTTCCTCTATGATTTTGAAACTGATGCAACTCCTGCACCCCCGCACCCTCGTCTGTGAGTTGAACCCCGGCATCGAGCATAAGTTGTCGGGCTCTAAGAGTCTGTCTGTTACATCTATTCAATCGTATAGCCGCATAGCCCTTGTCTTTTTCCGCATGAGCTATAGCAACTACGAGGGAGCACGGTAAACACAGAGAGTCTTTGTTTTTTATTACTACAATACCGTTTCTTCCTCTACATTCGTCATTGAAATTATTATATAGTCCTGGTCTAACCCTCCCACGACCTAACGGCACTTTAACTTTAGTACATGGTGTAACAAGATTAGAGGCTACAATATACAACTATAACAAACTAAATAGCAATGTGGCTTCCGATGCATTAAATCCGTTAGAAGATTGCCAAACTATACTGAGCAATAGTAAAATGTACTTCCAGGATGCGCCATTCTATTCCGTCTCGCTCGACAAAATGTGGACAAAATTGACAGAAAAATTACAGAACAGTTGTTGTCTCGTCCTCTCTGCATTTAGTTTTAATTACTTACCCACGAATTACATCGAGGTTACAGAAGACAAAGACAATAAAAATAATGTACTCATCGCCCACAAATGTTTGATTAAAACCGGCAATACGTATTTTACACAATCTAAGAGTGTCTTTTCTACAATCCCAAAAGATGTAAACATCGCAGAAAAGGGCCTCATCGATACAACCAATGTTCTTCCAGATGTGTTAAGAAAACGCTCCAGTATGACTAACAGACTGTACCCTTTCCAAATAAAGGAAATAACCCCTTTATGCACTCCGTATGTTGCAAGTGGTAGAAAACGCCAGCTGGGGATGTAAGAGGTGGATGCTAAGAAACGAAGGCTAGACTACACAGAAAACACGGTCGCGATACGCGAAGAGTACAAAAATCAGTTGAGCATGGAAAATCAAATAAGAGAAACCGAGAACGAGCTTAAAAACATTTTATGCGAAGGTGGTTGAATCTGGAAACGATAGGCTCCTATGCAATTTACGCATTTGTGGTCAACACTAAAGATTCGTTTAGCTATGTGGGGGTGCTTGCAGAAAATAATAACACGAAATCTGTTTACCATTTAAAAGGTTTCTATAAAAATGTGTTTATACAAATATACAGAAATAAAGAAGAGTTGAATAAGGTTGGATTCGTAACTGCAACATCGATAACTAACAAAGGCAATCTGTTAAATGTTGTTTATTTGCCTAGTAAAGAGTCATTTGCATCCTTTAAAACTAACGGACTCTCGAGTTTTAAGGGAAACGTTTATCCGAAAGTGGAAGATCTACAGTTCCATAAAGGTACCTTGGAGGAAACCATGCAATATGATTAAGTCGTTGTCGACCAAGTTAATAATTCTCTTATGCAGCCGATAAATGGGAAAATAAAATTTAAAGACTGTAGTAGATTAGAGAAACTGGAAGAAGGGACAGAATTTATTATTTGTGCTATACAAGAAGTGCTCTATCGACATAGAATTCGATTTATTTTACAATTTGAAAACCTAAACACAATGTATTGTTCTAATTACTGGTTCGAAAAAGAATTAGAAAATGTAAATATAGATCTAAATTACAAGCTAAAGATTAAATTGGATAGACTTAAGGTTACACCTAATAAGAATATAGAAAGAGTTGTATTTTGTGTATAAATAAATTACCATGTAATAAAAAACGACGTAATAGAAATTTGTTATAATTAGAAAATATATTTTTTATTGGATAATAAAGATACAATTTTTATAAACCGATTGTTTTACTCTGCCCTTTTTAATCTAGATAGTTATCCTAATTAGAACTGATTTTCGTCATAGGTACAATACCTTTCTTCCAACCACTTATCCATACACATTCGTACAGCGCAGCAACCAACCAAATTGCTTCTTATAGACCTACGATCTAACCTAATATTTTGATTTTAGCTTAGGTTTGTTAACAACAGTAAGCACAGGTACCGTCGTCGTCGATGGTGACCACTATACTGCAACCGGATTGATCGATAGTGTATTATATTTCTGTCCGACGCAAATTCCTATCGAACACCCTAGGAGTTAATATGATTTTCTTGTACACTATACGGCTAATCCGACTTTTTTACTAACAGGGGTTAGGCCTATGGGACTGAGTCCATTCGGTTCGGTTAAGTTCGGTCCCGTGAGGTTTCGGTTAAGTTTGGTTATATACTTTTAACGTACACTACACAATTTTGGTTCGGTCATGGAGCCCGCTCGGTTCTGTTCGGGCCTCCTGTTGTGTTACATTTAAGGTTATACAGTGCTTCTATGTAAATGTTTACAGTAGTAAAATTGCATAGTAACCGTTTTAAAATTGCAAAGTTACCGTTGTCGATAAGTTGTAGAGAATCAACGACCTATTAGCCTGTCCGAAGGCAGCGCATTCTGGTAGAGAATCTTCGAACTATCACCCCGATTGACGGCAGCGCTTCCTAAAGATATTACACGGGTTTAAGGTCCGTCAAGTTTGGGTTTTATTTTGGTTAAGATCGCTAGAAACAGTTATATAATGTATTTTACATTATATCACAAGGGTTTAAGCTCGGACAAATCCGGTTAGGATCGACAGAAACAGTTATATAATGTGTTTTACCTTATATCCCGAGAAAACTATAACATTTAAATCTCCTAATTTCTTCTAAGTGCAAATCGGATTTACTCGGGGATGATCGGTAGTGTTCGGGTTATATAAAGCGTTTTACATTATATCACAAGGGTACAGCTAAGATAAGTCGGACTCGAAACGGTAGAATCAGTTATATAATGTGTTTTACCTTATATCACAACGAAGCTCGGTTAATCCGATTAGGATCGGTAGAAAAAGTTATATAATGTATTTTACACTATATCGCAAATAATCCCAAGCACACTATATCATTTAAAGCTCCTAATTCCTTCTAAGTGCGAATCGGATTTACTCGGGAACGGTCAGGGTAGTGTTCGGGATTATATAATGTAAAACACGTTATATCACAACGGCCTTACGTTCGGTCGGACTCGGGTTTTAGTTATATAATGTGTTTTACCTTATATCACAAGGCTACAACGACTGTCCGACGGTAGCACGTTCTGGTAGAGAATCTTCGAACTCTAACCCTGTTCGATGGCAGCGCTTTCTGGTAGAGAATCAACGGCCTGTCCGACGGTAGCGCGTTCTGGTAGAGAATCATCGAACTCTAATCCAGTTCAACGGCAACTTTTTCTGGTAGTGAATCCTCTATTAGCCTGTCCAACGGTAACATTTAAATCTCCTTAAAGTGCCCTTCGGTCGGATTCGGTAATGTTCGGGGGAACACCCTGTGCATATATTAGGCTGCGATATATCGATAAGATGGCGAACTAGATGGCGACTTATTATAAATTTAGCGACGTCGTTTAACAATGCATATACACATCTTTCCGATCACCCAGTCGTTTTGGAACATCCTGTACATATAAGAGGCTGCGATATCTCGATAAGATGGAGAACTAGATGTCGACGGAATATAAATTTAGCGCCGTCGTTTAACATCGAGTATACAAATCTTTCCCATCACCCAGTCGTTTTGGAACATCCTGTACATAAGGAGACTGCGGCAATGGCATGCGATAATATGGCTACGAATTATAAACATAGCTACGTCGTTTAACATCGAGGATACAATGCATATACACATCTTTCCGATCACCCAGTCGTTTTGGAACACCCTGTATATAGAAGTTAAGTGTTACTCACACACATCCTCATACGCGGACTCTCGAGTTTTAAGGGAAACGTTTATCCGAAAGTGGAAGATCTACAGTTCCATAAAGGTACCTCGGAGGAAACCATGCAATATGATCAAGTCGTTGTCGACCAAGTTAATAATTCTCTTATGTAGCCGATAAATGGGAAAATAAAATTTAAAGACTGTAGTAGATTAGAGAAACTGGAAGAAGGGACAGAATTTATTATTTGTGCTATACAAGAAGTGCTCTATCGACATAGAATTCGATTTATTTTACAATTTGAAAACCTAAACACAATGTATTGTTCTAATTACTGGTTCGAAAAAGAATATAGATCTAAATTACAAGCTAAAGATTAAATTGGATATACTCAAGGTTACACCTATAACAGCTATGGGTAGGAGTGGGGGAGGGCGGGTACCTATAGCTCTGTAATATTATCTAGTGTTTAGTAGTGTTAAAACCCTCTGAGGATGATGACCATGTCATCGAAGTACATACGGGTAACGTACTAAACATAACTTAAAATTTAGTTGTTTAGTTATTGTTTTTTGTTCCTTGTTTTGTGGTTCGGAGTTTTTATTTAAATCAGTGTGCCTTAGGTTGGTTAACAATATAGGTTGAATTCGTTTCGTAGAAACTTACTACGTTGCATAACAATACGTCCTAGGTTAGTAACGGCATAGACTCATATAAAAACAATTGCTATTGTGGTTTTTAGCTTAGGTTAGAATAATATAGATCGATTATTTTTCGTAGACACTTACTACATTGCATAACATTACGTCTTAGGTTGGTTTACGACATAGACTCCTATAAAAACCATTGCTGTTGTGCTTTTTAGGTTAGAACAATATAGGTCGATTATTTTTCGTAGAAGCTTACTACGTTGCATAACATTACGTCTTAGGTTAGTAACGGCATAGACTCCTATAAAAACAATTGCTATTGTGATTTTAGCTTAGGTTAGAACAATATAGGTCGTTTATTTTTCGTAGACACTTACTACGTTGCATAACATTACGTCTTAGGTTGGTTTACGACATAGACTCCTATAAAAACAATTGCTGTTGTGCTTTTTAGGTTAGAAAAATATAGGTCGATTATTTTTCGTAGAAGCTTACTACGTTGCATAACAATACGTCTTAGGATAGTAACGGCATAGACTCCTATAAAAACAATTGCTATTGTGGTTTTTAGCTTAAGTTAGAATAATATAGGTCGATTATTTTTCGTAGACACTTACTACGTTGCATAACATTACGTCTTAGGTTAGTTTACGACATAGACTCCTATAAAAACATTGTCTGTCCATGTTAGTAGAAACATAGGTTTCCACGTTAAGGTTTGCGGTTTAGGTAGGGTTAACCTAATCATAGTGTATTCGTTATGTTAGTTAACAATAAAGACTTCTTGGTTATTGTTTGCTGCTTAGGCAAGGTTAATTATTAACAACATAACTTCTTGCTAAAATAATGCTATGTTTACAGGGGTTGGAACCAACCCGCAGATCTCGAGGCATACATCTTTACAAATCGTAGAGAAAGCAGTACTAGAATTCGAAAAGAATGTCTCACCACTCTTAATGTTGCATTTATGCACCACACTAACATTCTCTCTATTATCGACATCTTCCATCATCGAGGATACAATGCACATACACATCTTTCCGATCACAAAGGCGTTTTGGAACACCCTGTACATGCTGCGACAATGGCTGCTATAAGATAACGATGGATTGTAAACTTAACGTCATCGTTTAACAATGCACATACAAATTTTTCCGTTCACAAAGGCGTTTTGGAACACCCTGTATAGGCTGCGACAAGTGGCGAACTAGATGGCGTCGGATTGTAAACTTAGCAACGTCGTTTAACAACGCATATACAAATTTTTCCGATCACAAAGGCGTTTTGGAACACCCTTAGGTTATTTAGATGGCGTTGGTGAGAATGATAGGTTACGTCATAATTTTAGAACACCTTCTATGTAGCAATTAAGTGTTACACACGCCTAAATCTAATAATTTAATATTTGTGTTTAGACTGGACCAACGTTAATATGTTTATTGTGTAGGTTAGGCACATTGGCCTTTGCTAATGAGTTATGTTCGCTATTTATGTTAATTATCAAGTTAATATTTGTTGTTTGGTCTTGGTTAGTTAACAATATAGACCGACTAGGTTTCGTAGAAACTTACTACGTTGTACAACATTACGTCTTAGGTTAGTTTACGGCATAGACTCCTATAAAAACAATTACTGTTGTGCTTTTTAGGTTAGAAAAATATAGGTCGATTATTTTTCGTAGAAGCTTACTACGTTGTATAACAATACGTCTTAGATTAGTAGCGGCATAGACTCCTATAAAAACAATTGCTATTGTGGTTTTTAGCTTAGAATAATATAGATCAATTATTTTTCGTAGACACTTACTACGTTGCATAACATTACGTCTTAGGTTGGTTTACGATATAGACTCCTATAAAAACATAGGTTTCCACGTTAAGGTTTGCGGCTTTGGTAGGGTTAACAATAAAGGTATCTTGGTTATTGTTTGCTGATTAGGCATGGTTAATTATTAACAACATAGCTTCGTGCTAAAATAATGCTATGTTTACAGATCGGTTACCCTCAGTTATGTTTGGGTGTTTCTACTGGCAGATCGTCATAATACCTTTCTCTATAAGTTACTTGTACATAATACTTTATAGCGAACCGAATCAATCCTTGTTCGTCCATGCCGTGTGTTATATGTTTTTACTATACACTATAACAATTTTGGGATTAAGTTTTGTTAAGTTATATTACGAAAGTTCGTTTTGGAACACCCTGTATAGGCTGCGATATATCGCAAAGATGGCTAACTAGGTGGCGACGGATTTTAAATTTACCAACGTCGTTTAACAACGCTCATACAAATTTTTCCGATCACAAAGGCGTTTTGGAACACTCTGTATAAGCTGCGACTAGCTGGCGACGGATTGTAAATTTAGCAACGTCGTTTAACAATGCACATACAAATTTTTCCGATCACCCAGGCGTTTTGGAACACCCTGTATAGGCTGCGACAAGATGGCTGCGATCGACGGATTTTAAATTTAGCAACGTCGTTTAACAATGCACATACAAATTTTTCCGAACATCCTGGCGTTTTGGAACACTCTGTATAGGCAGCGACAAGATGGCAAACTAAGTGGCGACGGTTTATAAATTTAGCACCGTCGTTTAACAACGCATATACACATCTTTTCGATATCCCGGTCGTTTTGGAACACCATACAGCGCCAACGGCTGAGATCGACGGATTATAAATTTAGCACAGTCGTTTAACAACGCATATACACATCTTTTCGATCTCCCAATCGTTTTGGAATATCCTGTATAGACCGCTACGAGATGGCGAACTAGATGTCTACGGATTATAAATTTAGCACAGTCGTTTAACATCGAGGATACAATGCATATACGTTATTTTCCGATCACACAGACGTTTTGGAACATTCTGTAGGAGGCTGCGAAAATGGCTGGCGGCAAGGATGCGTATACGTATTTTTCCCTATCACCCTGACTCGCAGACGATCAAGATGGCGGTGGGGTTGCAATGCATATGAAACATTTACAAACAGAATAGGGTAAGGAATTTTTCAATGCGTACATTTTTATTCAAATTATTACTCTATGCCCAATTTTTAACGCATATAGGTATTTTTCCGATCACCCATGATCGTACAACTGTCTGCTCATAACACATCGTTATATACAAAGTATTACCCTTAGCCCAAAATGTTTTATACATGATTTATCTATAACGCACTGTTATATACATATTTTATACAAATTATTACTCCCAAATTTTAAATGCGCCCCAAATATTACAACACTGCAATCTGATATGTTTATATACTCAACCTTAATACAAGTAAACTAGAAATGTCGTCGTGGGCCAAACGGCAAAGGCCGTTCTCTCACCGAACTCGCTAGGTTCGAACCACCGTTCTGGACTAACTTAAAAATAAAAACTAATAATATAAATAAATAGTTATCACGTGACTTCGGGGATGGGGTCAAAGTGAGGGGTATGGCGGAAACAAAATGTCAGCTGAGATTCCTCTTGGGTCAGCAACACATTCCGATCACCCAGACGTTTTGAAACACCCTGTATAGGCTGCGCCAAGATGACAAACTAGGTGGCGACTGATTGTAAATTTAATGCCACCGTTTAACAATGTACATCTTTCCGATCACAAAGGCATTTTGGAAGACCCTGTATAGGTTGTGATATATCACAAAGATAGCGAACTAGGTGGCGACGGATTTTAAATTTAGCAACGTCATTTAACAATGCACATACAAATTTTTCCAATCACCCGGTCGTTTTGGAACACCCTGTATAGGCCGCGACAAGATGACGAATTAGGTGACGACGGGTTTTAAATTTAGCAACATCGTTTAACAATGCACGTACAAATTTTTCCGATCACCCAGACGTTTTGGAACACCCTGTATAGGCCGCGACAAGATGGCGAACTAGGTGGCGACTGATTGTAAATTTAACGCCGCCGTTTAACAATGCACATACACATCTTTCCGATCACAAAGGCGTTTTGGAACACCCTGTATAGGTTGTGGTATATCACAAAGATGGCGAACTAGGTGGCGACGGATTTTAAATTTAGCAACGTCGTTTAACAATACACATACAAATTTTTCCGATCACCCTATCGTTTTGGAACACCCTGTATAGGATGCTATAAGATGGTAAATTAGGTGACGACAGATTATAAAAGTAGCGACGTCGTTTAACATCGAGGATACAATGTATGTACACATCTTTCCGTTCACCCAGGCGTTTTGGAACACCCTGTATAGGATGCGATATATCGATAAGATGGTAAATTAGGTGACGACAGATTATAAAAGTAGCGACGTCGATTAACATCGAGGATACAATGTATGTACACATCTTTCCGTTCACCCAGGCGTTTTGGAACACCCTGTACATATAGGATATGTCCGACAAAGATGACGACGCACAACAACGACGCTTCCCATGTATGACGACGCACAACAACGACGCTTCCCATGTTCGACGACACAAAACAACGACGCTCCTCGACGGACATTCAATTTTATAATTTTTACAAAAAAAGATGGCTGCCAAAAATGGCGGAAACAAAATGGCGGAGAGGTAAAAAACCCACCCCCACACCCACCACCACCCCCACACCCAGGGTCACGTGACCAAATGCGGCTCTCTGATTGGCTAAATCGTAGTCCCATAAGAGCCCATGTTGGGCCTAAAGGGGCGCCATGACTACTAGTACTGTATGTGCAATTAACAAATTGAACAAAGCAATTAAAAATGGATCACTCCATTCAACCATAAACGAAATAAACCAAACATATTTTGATATTATAATGCCATGAAATTTTACCGTGAAAGGATATTAAAATAGAAACGCCAAACATTATGATCTCTTTGTAAATTGTATAATAACAAGCCGCAAAACTTCTCTTTTCTCATTATTCCCATTTCCGTAAACGTTATTTCCGCTTAACATCTTTCCTGGAATGCAAATGTCTTTTTACTTTCTCACTATACTATAGTATAGAGAAAGTATAGTGATCGCAAAAAAAATCGATGTTGAGATTTTTGTGGAAATATCCGTTTTGGGACCCCTTGAGTCTAAAAAAGTAGATTTTACAAAATGTCTGTCTGTATGTATACAAAGCTAGAGCGAAAACTATTTGATCGATTTCGAACAAATTTCCACGAAACATGAAAATTATTCCTATATAGATGCATGAAAAAGGGTTTTGAAAAATTAAGAAAAGTAACCCCATTTTTGGCCAAAAAAGCGCCAAAAAATCAGTTATAATTTTTTTATAAAATACGGCTATAACGATTTTGATCAAACTTAGCTTATTTGTAGCCCTTAATGCACCCTACCGTATGCAGAAAACCGAATCTTTCTAAAAATTCTCGTTTAGCTAATAATAATAATAATAACTGATTTTTAGAGGTTTTTTAGCCATAAAGGGGGTTGTTTTTCAAAAATTTTCAAAACCATTTTTCTTGCATCTATACAGACCTAATTGACGTGTTTGGTGCAAATTTATTCGAAATCGTTCGAATAGTTTTCTCTCTAGAAAATAATAATAATATTTATTACTTAATCTCCTACTTTAATAAATCACCTCTCCTATCCCACCTACAATTAAGAAGTCACAGTGAATCTGTTTAACTATGTTTGTGAGAAAGTATGTGCCAGTTCCTGGTATCGTTTATTGTAATACACTTTATCCCCAGGCTAATGCAACAATAGTGATTACGTTGTTGTCTGTATAATCATGATCTACGTATCAATATATATTTAACTAAATTACAAGTGAAAAAACATGGACCAAGACCGGGATTTGAACCCAGGACCTTTGTCTTTCCGGGGCAACACTCAGGGATCATGATAGCTCAGTGGTAGAGTGTTGCCCCGGAAAGGCAAAGGTCCTGGGTTCAAATCCCGGTCTTGGTCCATGTTTTTTTCACTTGTAATTTAGTTAATTTAACCCTTGCTGAGGAAGCGTGTAAGCAGGTAATTTATTACAAATTAAAAATAATAATATATATTTAACGTAGCTAATCGATTAACCAAAATCATGTAGGAATAAAGCAAATGTACTCGTCTATACTTAGGCTTATGATGCATCACATGTCAGTACCAACTCTATGTCAGATCTAATTTTGCTAATGCATGATTTGACGTCTGCAATAAAATTCCACTAAAACAAAGATGTCGGAAATGCATGATATAAATCAAATAATTCAGCCACGCAGCTCAACCTCTGACGTGAGTTGAGCGAATTTCCAAAATTAAATTTATATATGTTTTTGGGTTTTAAACAACTATTTGGAAAATTGATCTACTCACGAAGGTGCTGCCAGCATGTAGCAAATATATTGCCATCGGTCACCACGGTAAAAGCAGTGGATTCAATTATGGCACTTTTACGGTATTTTACGTTTTGATTGTTTTTTTGGGGAAACCAGATAGGCTATAAGGTCGCGTAAAAAAACCAAATGTGCAGAATTATTTCGTATGTCTGTTTTTTTAAAGAAAACTTCAAACAAATTTAAAAAGTTGTTAAGTCCGGTCAAAACTTTGGTCTACTTCCAGTCAATGTTTTTAGGTAACGAATTCGACAAAGCGTCTTAGAAAACCAACCTGTGTACCAAATTTGGACCAAATCAGACATAAAATGCGTCCATTAAAGTGCGCACACCTATATACAAGGTACTTCCGGTCAAAAATGTAGGCTACTTCCGGTCAATTTTTTTGGCTAAGGAACTCGTCCAAGTGACTTAGACAACCAACGTGTGTACCAAATTTGGACCAAATTGGACGTAAAATGCGTCTGTTAGAGGGCGCACAGATATATACATAAAGTTACTTCCGGTCAAAAATTTGGTCT
>JAGFPH010000765.1:279353-289934 GCA_018207615.1 Philaenus spumarius | reverse complement strand
GCGCACAGATATATACATAAAGTTACTTCCGGTCAAAAATTTGGTCTACTTCCGGTTAACTTTTTTGGCTAACCTACCAGTTCAAGCGACTTAGAAACCCAATGTGTGTACCAAATTTGGTCCAAATCGGAGGTAAAATGCGTCTGTTAGAGAGCGCACACATATATACATAAAGTTACTTCCGGTCAAAAATTTGGTCTACTTCCTGTCAACATTTTTGGCTAACCTACCAGTTCAAGCGACTTAGAAACCCAATGTGTGTACCAAATTTGGACCAAATCGGACGTAAAATGCGTCTGTTAGAGAGCGCACACTTATATACATAAAGTTACTTCCGGTCAAAAATTTGGTCTACTTCCGGTCAACTTTTTTGGCTAACCTACCAGTTCAAGCGACTTAGAAACCCAATGTGTGTACCAAATTTGGTTCAAATCGGAGGTAAAATTCGTCCGTTAGAGTGCGCACACATACATACATAAATATATACATATATATATGTATGATTTTTAATGACACCCCAAAAAGTGTTCTGGGGACCATGATCGGTGCTCATTTGCTACTCCCGAACTTGGGTCTTACCATAAGGGCCACTGCAATAGCTCATTTTTCCTATGTAAAATAGCTAATAAAGGCAATTGGTACAAATTAAAAAACCCGGAAATCCCTAAAAAGCGGCTCCTCAAATCAAATTCAGTAGATATGAATTAATAAACATACTTGGGATTCGTTTTGGTCATGCCATCGTAAACAACATGTGCACATGTTAAATGTGTTTTTTGCAGCTCAGTTCACTACGGGCCAAGTAGAAAAACACTACACCATCTGATTTTTAAGTGTCCTGCAAGTGAGCATTTAAGAACCAATCTTTACAACACTGTAAAAACAGAAAATTACAAACCTCACTTTGACACCATGACACTTTTAGAACTAATACAACTAAATAATCATAATATCCTACACGTGACAACATTTTCCTCGCAGAAATAAAAAGAGTTATATGATAAATTTCGTGTTTCATAATGCACATCAGATATTTAGAAATACACATATATGTTCCATTCACCTTGGGCTTCTTTGACCGAGATCCAAATCTTTCGGGATTGATGTTACCCTGTTGAGTCTCAGGCAAGTAGAATTTTCGCTACCTTACCAACCATCCTTAGTAACCCAAAATGTGTTTATTCTATTTTTTAAATCTTCCTTTAAAATTTTTCTATTTTGTAATTAAAATTTAAACTTTTATTAAACATTACATGCATCCCATTTTCATACTATTTTATAGTATACCCGTATGATTTGTGACTAATTTCTTCAAACAATACATTTATTCCTACCGAAATTTTAAAATCCCGTAAAGTCACTTGCAAAAAAACTCATGCAACTAGGAGCCGCATGAAATAAATCAGTTCCCAGACAGTTTTTGGAAAACAAAAAATGTATCTTATGTATTATTATTACAACACTGATCAGCTGACTGACAGCTGGAAGCCAGGCGGGGAAAAACTAAGTCCATTTCTAAATACAGTTTTATTTACAATCTTTGCACTAGAAGAGGCCAAGTTTCACTTGTTTTGATGTGTTGTCTATAATAATATTATAAAGAGGCAAAGTTTGTTTTTTTGTTTGTTTGTTTGTATGTAGAGGGTAATCTCTGGCACTACTGAACCAATTGAAAAAAAATGTTTTACTAATAAAAAGCTGCACTATCCCTGAATAACATAGGCTATAATTCATTTCGATAAAATCTCTTTTTATTTCAATATTTGTAAATTTAGTCGGAAAAAATTCTTAGGTTAGGCCTAGAATGATAAACCAACACATGTATTTACATTTATTACTATAGCAACCAATTGAATAAAATAAAACATAATATAGCTGTTTGCTCCAATATTTCCATTAACAGCTGATTTCAAAATTTGAAGCAATTATTTTTGTATTTCTAGCTTCTAGATTAGGGTTTTAAAGTGTAGACCTGAGCCTTGCTGGTTCTTTTAACCATTATTATAACTGCTGTTACCAAATATAAGAAATAATTTGATCTGAACATTTATCATTATTTACCATCTTAGTTTTGAGGTTATTATTAATCGTACACCTTTATTATAAATAAAACATAACATAATATGTTTTTAGAAGGTTCCATTGGGGGTTGGCGTACGGAGCACTCAGGGGTCTCCCCTAGTTTAGGAAATAAGTTTATATACTTTGAAAAAAAATAACTCTTATGCTATATATAATTTACTAAATAATAGTTTTGAAAAATGAACAAAATATTATTTTAATCCGAACACTCACCTTTTTGGCACACGATAAAAGAACATTGATTATTAATTACAATGAAATGTCCTTAATATACTAGAAATCAATAATGAAACTTTAAGATTTATTTTCTGTTCAGATAATGGTTAGGTTAAAGCTTTGTTATATGTTAGACCCAGTCAAGGGTGCATTTCTGTTATAGCTATTTGCTATACTGAATTGTATATTGTGAATTGGTGTTACTGTAGCCTATTCGCTTAACCGCTTGACGCTATTTTCATTTATTTTAAGATTTACATTTTAATTTATATTTACATAGTATTTTCTGGTCAAAGTAATCATTTCATTTTGTTAATTTTGCCTATCAAACTTTATAGACCAGGATCGATAATTATAATTTTGAAAATGGTAAAAAGTGAAAAACAATTATATTAGGATGAAACCCGTTAAAAAAGGACGAGAATATAACAAAAATGAAAGGAAAAATAAATTACGGGCGATCTGAGGTCGGGAAGTGGAAGGGGGTGAGGTTTTAAGGGTAAAAAACGGTGTATCTCGATTTCCGGCAAAACTACAAGTCCTATGGAAAAAAATTTAATGACAAAGTTGTAGGTAATAAAGAGACCTACAACTTTTGTAATTACTCTTTTTTCACATAACCTCAAAATTTATGTGAAAAATTCAAATAATAAAGTTTTTGGTTTTTTATTTTTATCTTATGCAAAAAAAAAATTTTTCACGAAATTTGGTGAAAACTTACCTTTTTATGTCCTAAAGACACTGTAATTTTTTTGATTCGAAATATCTATTTTTTCACCCTATTTTGACTTAATATCGAAAAAACTCCCTAAATTAGGACATAAAAAGGTAAGTTTTCACCAAATTTCGTGAAAAAATATTTTTTTTTTGCATAAGATAAAAATAAAAAACCAAAAACTTGATTATTTGAATTTTTCTCATAAATTTTGAGGTTATGTGAAAAAAGTGTAATTAGAAAAATTGTAGGTATCTTTATTACCTACAACTGTGTCATTTAATTTTTTTCTATAGGACTTGTAGTTTTGCCGGAAATTGAGATACACCGTTTTTTACCCTTAAAAACTCACCCCCTTCCACTTTCCGACCTCAGATCGCCCGTAAATTATTTTTCCTTTCATTTTTGTTATATTCTTGTCCTTTTTTAACGGGTTTCATCCTATTATTATTTTTTTTGGTTTCAAAAATTATCGACCCTGGTCTTTAGCCAAAAATTGAGATATAAAGTAAGAAATTAATTATAAAACATAAATAAATTATTTCAATTCTATTTGCCTAATTTTTCCCCTAATATTTAACACATATTTTAATTATTTTTCTTCTTTTTATTATATTTTCCAAAATATTTTAATAACGGATATGAACTGTTAAAGTGTTTCTGTGATCGGTATCGGTAAGTCGGCAGTAGAACTAAAAACAAATAGCAAATCACAGTAATAGTAAATAACTACTAAAAATAACTGTTATTTTCAAGTAGCAGTAGCATTTAGTTACAGTTAAATAACGACTAGGCCTAGTTGGTGCCGTGCACATAGGCAATGTGTTCACTGCACTCAAATTGCAGCTCTGCCCCTGACAATTCTTAGCGAACGTGTGGAGATAGACGCGAAACTGAACCAGGATGCGCAGTTGAATACTCCGCTAGTGCGCACTATCTCGAGCCGCTGCTCAGTCCACCAATCAGCAACAGTTTCATGCATTAAAAATGTATATCTATAGAGCAATTAAAATAGTTTTCAAATGTAACCTACCAACGCTACACATATTCCGTGTTCTCAGAGATACAATACAAAGTTTTCAAACCTTGTTATTCATGTATATTGTTTTGACTGAGTATTCAGAAACTAAGTGAGGGTTCCTGCTTCAAAAAATATTTATTCTTATTTGAGAAATTTCATGGAACTTAATATAAAACGTTTTTTATAATAACAATACATACTAATTTGTACATCCTAGATTTTATATACTTTAGAAAAAAAAACTCATACTATAATCTATACTATTACACCAAGTGTCCTAAAAATCCCACCCCCTTTGACTTTTGTGTTTGTAAAAACAAACAAATATTCTTTGAGGAACGATACTAACTTAGCCTAAAGTATCTTTTGAAGTAATCGGAAATTTTAAGTGTCCCCTAAAAATGGGGCCAACTCAACATGTTTAAATGGAAAGTATGGTCATGTAAAACCTCATTTTAAAGGTCTATTTAAGACTAGGTAAATGACATAAAGAAAATAAAAATCGGACTACCCAAAACAAAATGGCGGCCCTAAACGTGTTGAAATAAATCGACATAAAGTTGCTAATATCTCGAAAAGGAAGAGTTTTTAGAAAAAATTTCAAGAGACAAAAAATTTTTATTTCAACGTGCTTGACCTAAAAATTGCTTTCAAATCGATCTTGTAAACTTAATTTTTTACAAAATTTTCTTAGAAGTAGGAGTCGACTTAAAATTTACGAAATCGATTTGGAAGCAATATTTTACTTCAATAAAAATTTTTTGATTCTAGAATTTTTTTCTAAAAACTTTTCCTTTTCGAGATATTAGCAACTTTATGTCGATTTATTTCAACACGTTTATTGCCGCCATTTTGTTTTGGGTGGTCCGATTTTCATTTTCTTTATGTAATTTTCCTAGTCTTAAATATACCTTTAAAATGAGGTACCATACTTTCCATTTAAACATTTTGAGTTGCCCCCAATATCCCCCATTTTTAGGTGACACTCAAAATTTCCGATTGCTTCAAAAGATACTTTGGGCTAAGTTAGTATCGTTCCCCAAATGATATTTGTTTGTTTTAACAAACACAAATGTTAGGGGGGGGGGGGGGGGTCTTTTAAGACACCTGGTAAAAAAATCTAATGGTGTCTGTCTGTGTATGTGTGTTACTCAATCACGTGAAATCTACTGGATGGATTTGAATGAAATTTGGCACACATGTAGATTATGATCTGGAATGAGTCATAGGCTCGAATTCATTTAGATTTAAGGGTTGAAACAACCCATAAAACAATAAGTATTTATTATTATACTTCCATTAAGACTAGAGAGCTGGAAATTTTTACATTTATTTCTTACAAAATATATATAAAAAGTAAACAATATTTGTATTTGTTAGTGTACTGCTAAGGGGTGAAAATGAAACAATCCCTAAAACAATACAAATTAATTAATTGTTATACTTCCCATTAAGCTAGAGAGCTTGAAATCGGTACATTTATTTCTTACAATACATATATACTATGTAAATCATAGTTTCATTTTATAGCGTGTTGCTATTAGGTGAACATGTATAACAACCCCTAAAACAATAACCATTTATTACTTTGCGGCGAAACTTTGGACCGCGTGCGATACCACGGGTACCTGCTAGTTCTATATAATTTACTAAATAATAGGTAATAATAGTGTAAAAAAATTAACAAAATACACAGCCTTTTGACTTACGATAAGAAATTTTTTACTTATTAAAGTACATGTCCTTAATATGTTATAAATCAATAATGCACCTTTAAGTTTTATTTGCACTTTTAAGACATATTGCCCTCATAAAAGTCGAAATTAGAATGGCAAAGCTGCACTCTCGTTTGACGCAGGACTGTAATGGTGGCAGTAAACAATTGAACAATTGATATTTAACATTACAAATTTCAAACGTATATTTGACGTTTCAATATATTTAACGCCATTTCAAAAATATACAAGACACTGTTCTGATTTTTGTCCCCTGGTAAAAGTTACATAACAAATAAGTACACCAAATTTAAACTCAAAAGCTTATCTACTTCCAAAGATAATATTTTTTTTAATGGCTTATAAATGGAAAACGAAGCTTTTACGGGCCTATGTTTATTTTTACCTTTGGAACAATTCTACAATGCTGTTCCTGATAATTCTGAGACATACTGTGAATTGTTAACTTTGATTTTGAAAAAAGATTTCATTTTTATTTTATAGCCTCGCCTTTATACTGTCGTTGTTATCTCTAGAACTTTCTCTTATTTTTTAGTTTGAAATAACGGAATTGAAAGCACCATTGAGGGTTTCTTAAGGATTATTTTGGTAAACTTCCTCTATACAATTAATAGTGGATACAATGTGGCAAGATACGCCCCCCCCTCGAATTACAATATCATAATCCAGCGTAGAATTTATAAGCGAATCATACAACCCTCTAAGCACTTCCAAGGTACAAATATTCCTAATCATATAAAATATTGGTAAATATTTGAATAATTTATTTTTGAAGTAAGTAATATGATACGTATTATTAAACATTTCAATTTTCCATTAATTTAATTACGGATTATTTTTATTGACGTTATCAAATTAGCTTTTTTAATCAGCACAGTAGTTCAGACCGGTGTATAAATAAACGTATGTATGTACCAAGGCGTATTAAAGAAGGTGTGTGCATGCACAGCTTCTCCCTCCACTCCAGCCTACCCGTGACGTAGAGTGCTACAGTCGGAGTTCCAGTCTCGACTCCTTTGCCATATTTACCGCCGAAACCTGTGCGACCTTCAAGCTTTTTTGACGTAAAATTATTTTATTAATTATAGGCAACATAGTGTATTATTGTAATAACATTTCTTATAATTGATAACCATTAATTACAATGCCCTTTTGTGCCGTGTTTGGCTGCGGTAACTCAAACAAAAAAGACAGTTTTTCACGAGTAAGGTTTCATCGATTCCCAAGAAATGTTGATCTACGAAATAAAAAGCTACACTATCCCTGAGTAACACAGACTATAATTCATTTTAATAAAAACATTTTGTATTTCAATATTTGTAAATTTAGTCGGACAAAATCTTAGGTTAGACCTAGAATGATGAACCAACCCATGTATTTACATTCATTACCACAGCGACCAATTGAATAAAATAACAGATAAAACGAATGTTTGCTCCAATATTTCCATTAACAGCTGATTTTATACTTTGAAGCAATTATTTGTATTTTTAACTTTTAGGTTATGTTTTTATTAAAGTGTAGACCTGAGCCTCGCTGGTTCTTTTAACATTTATTATAACTGCTGTTATAAAATATAGGAAACATTTGATTTGAACATTTAACATTATTTACCATCTTAGTTTTATGGTTATTATGAATCCTAAACAATTATTATAACTGAAAACATAAAATGATTATGTGATAGAAGGTTCCAACGAGGTTGGCGTGCGGAGCACGCAGGGGTTTCCCTTATTTTTGTATATTTTGGATTTATAACTAAACAATTTTGTAGTATTTTTCTAAAACCCTTACTTTTGAAACTTTGGTTTACCAATTTGGATTTTTTTTTCTTTTGAAACGCAAAAATAGAAAAATTTGTTTAAATATTTTGTTTACATGGCAATGTTCTCCATATTTTCCTGAACAATAAAATTTATAATATTGTACACTTTACTTGAATAGGATACATTCTATCTAAGTGATAAAGACAAGTGTACAAGCAGTAAAAAAGTGCCTGACCCTTAGGCGGTTAAAACTTATATTTTTAGAGTATTAAAATTGTTTTATGTTCGAAGTGAACAGAATTTATGCCGTAAATGAAATATTGTTATATGTTATTAAATAATTTTAAAGAGTAACAAAAATAAATTATTGGTGGTACAAATTATTTTATTTATTTGATGTATAACTCTTTTTAAAAAAAATTATAGCCCTAAAATATGCTAGGTTACAATAACAATTTAAAAAAAAATAATTACAAAATTATTTTAGTACAGTAAAAAAATTAATATTTGTTAGTAGCCAAATTTACGATACATAAGTAATCCCGTGACAAAATTTTGACATAAGTAATCTAGGGTTAATACTGAAATAAAACTCAATGTTGTATTCACCACGATTTTTTATTTATCACCTAGACTACTATTTTTTAATTATTTCATTGATAATTAGTTTATATTAATTTTTATTTATTATTTATCCTTGGGCAGGCTAACTAAACAATCACAATTTTAGATAGTTTCAATTTTTGAAAAGTAAATTTAGTAGCCTACTAGTAATAGTAGGCCTAGTAAACATAACAAAACCAATAAACTGGAAAATTCACCATCTTATTGATGGTAAAAGGTTTTACCCTATAGAGCTACTTAAATTTGACAACTCTTTAAAAATTCATATTTATACATTAAACAAAATTTACCTGTTCACAACAATGTGAATAATAAATATCGAAGAGGAATGAGAACTAATAACAAATTGAATTCAATCGTCACAAGAAGATAGTAACTATGGTTTTGATTACAATCTTATTATGTAGGACAGCTATAACTTTCATTAAAAAAATTGATGTCAGTATTTACTACATTTTATTCTCTACATTTCTATGTCTTTGAATGCCTCCCGAAAGTAATAGGAAAAAACTTACTCACTTAGGGTAGTTTTTATGTCAATCAAACCCGTATATTAGATTTAGGCTAGTTTCAAAATTATATGCCTAGGAATATTTGACCATGGACATAGATCATTTTAATGCTCACTTTATTTACCTTTCCATCGATACCAAAAACATAATTTTTAGACAACCATAAAGTATTTAATTCGCAGTTTGAGCAAAAGCTTACAATTGTGCTCGGAACTACTGGTTCAGTGTGTTGCACGTGACGTAGCTGCGCGGGCCGGACGAGTTCACGCTCCTCGATGCACACACCTTCTTTAATACGCCTTGTGTATGTACCGGTATATATTCAACTTATTGCAGTAAGCTTAGTGCATAACGTAGGAAAGATTTCCCGACATTCAACATTGTTGTCTACACATCACAACTGGTGAAGTATTGTATTTGACCATTCTACTCAGAGCCAAATTGGTACGACGCTTTATTGCAACGGACAAGGCTTCAAAGCTGTAAGTGCCCTTTGTAGTCGGAAAGGCACAATAAAATACGTTTCGGCTGCAATAAGTAGTTTTATCAGACTACTTTGACTTAAAATAAGAGCTAGCTTTGTTTTGTTGTTTGTAGTTTAATAAAAAATTAATTTAATAACTACAATTAACTCTTTAATTGTAGTTAAAATGTGTCAAATGTTTTTGCAAAAATGTATCAATTGAAGGAAATTTACAATTTTAAAACAACATTTGTCATCAATGGTGACATATACAGGGTGGAACAAAGTTAGTGTTTAAAACTTCGGGAAATGGTTATACGAGTCAAAACAAATAGAAAATAAAAAGAATTATATTTTTTCGAAAAACGCTTCATTTTCCAAATATCCGCCATTTTGTTTCTTTTACAAAATAATTTATATCTAGAGAACGGTTTAACCGATTAAGTTCAAACTTGGCATGAAGTTTAACCTAACAAAGATCTATCTTAAGAAAAATAAGCGATTATATCCAATTATGCATTTAAAAATGGCGGCTGTTTGAATAGTTCAAACGTAAATTACTCAAAACCAGTACATTAAAAAAAAATGTCAAGACACTTTTTTTGTAGCCCTTTTGATTCTTTATCGGTTGGTAAACTGTTAAAACAATCGAATGAAGGATAAAGCTAAGTTATGTGTAATAATTTGTTTATTCAACCCGGCATCCTATACCAACACAGTAAATACTACAATATTGTATGTGCATTTGCTGTCATTATCTTTAACTTAAATATTATTCTTCATCCGATTGTTTTTAAAGTTAAATCATGCGATAGGGAATTAAAAGGGCTACAAAAAAGGTACCTTGATATTTTTTGTTAAAATGTACGGTTTTTGAGTAATTTAGGTCTGATATTTTCAAACAGCCGCCATTTTAAAGCGCATGATGGGATATAATCGTTTATTTTTCTTAAGATAGATCATTGTTAGGTTAAACTTCATGTCAAGTTTGAAATCAATAGGTTAAACCGTTCTCTAGACATTAATTATTTAGTAAAAGAAACAAAATGGCGGATATTTGGAAAATGAAGCGTTTTTCGAAGAAAATATTATTCTTGATTTTCTATTTTTTATTTTGACCCATAGAACCACTTCCCGAAGTTTTTAACACTAACTTTGTTCCACCCTGTGTATTCATCAAACTATAATAGCATTATAAATCTACTTGCATTAAACAACATTCACTCAATAATTTCATCCCTAAAAATTAACAGTTAACAATCCAACCGATCGCTGTCAAGAAGAACAAAAGCTAAGATACTATAAATGCTTATCCTAGCAAAGATTCAAAAACACAGCAGTGGCAAAGACAGTGATATTTAATGTGAATGATCTTAGAGAGTTCATGGACATTTCATTAACAATTCAACTAAATACGTACTTGGTCAGGAAAACGTAAACCCGCGT
>JAGFPH010000765.1:241779-260159 GCA_018207615.1 Philaenus spumarius | reverse complement strand
AGATAGTAGAACTGGACTAAAATCGTAATGAAAGCCTCTCACGTTTCGAAAGCATGTATTTGAGGTTATAATTAATCTTGTAATTACTGTTAATATATTTAAGCCTGGTTTCATAATTTTACAAACCTATGTACAAACGAGCCAAATATTAACGAGATTCTTTAGCGAATTTTCCAACTGCGAGCGAAGCGTCCAGGGGCAGAGCCCTTAGTATTATTTAATTGAATGAAATTTAATATTTAAAACATATTTAATTATTTTATAAATATCCTTGCATAGAACAAAGTTTACACAATAATTTCTTCCGTAACAATGTATCAGTTAACAATCTAACTGCTCGCTGTCAAGAAGAAAAAAAAGTAAGATAGTGTATGCTTATCCGAGAAAAGATTAAAAAACACACAGTGGAATAAAAAAAGTGATATTTAATGTGAGTGGCCTTAGAGAGTTCATGGACATTCCATTAACAATTCAACTAAATACGTACTTGGTCAGGAAAACGTAAACCCGCGTTCTCTTTGTTAAAGTTCAAGGTGTGTAAGGTCAAGGTGACGTGCATAATTTGACCTACTGATAACAGAGCTCTTGTTACGGAGATGTTCTTTATAACGTTCCTTAAACGTTCTCCCTGTTTGATCCATATAATGTTTGTCACAATCTTGGCAATTAATTCTGTATACTCCGGACCTTGCACGTCACCTCATTGAATCGGATCATAAGCCGGGAGACTTCAACTCAACAGTAGAAGCCTTATACACGTGTACAAAAGGAAGAATAATGAATGCTATAGAGGAGTTTGAAATATATAAAACATTCAAAATAAAACCAGATGACGTATTAAACGACAAACTTACGTTCAACTCCCACTATTTGTACGACACGGCTATCAACCATTTGTATAAAACATACAGAGATAACGATCAGTAGGCTGCACTGCATTATACTGACCGGACGTTGAGATGCGGCTTATTTCTTGTATTTATTCGTGTGACGAACTGTGTTTGTGTGTTAGTGTGCGTGTGTAAATGTGTGTGTTTATAAAATTTTAATGTTTTTAATGTTCGACGAACTCACCAGAGGGATGACCAGATGATGGAGTTACGGCTCCGAAACATGTCGTCTTAAACTAAACGACAAGGAGTCACAAGACGGACTTAAGGTAAATAATTAGTATTAATTATCTGTGACTCAGACCATAATCATGCAATGCAGTATAATTTTTGTTTCTAGCATGTTCTTTACTCGATGAAATGATCAAATACTTTCAGTTACAATGCACTGTATTAGTGTAGTGACTAGACTTTATTTGAATAGTTGACAGGTTATTGTAATATTTCCTGGAATCTCTTCTTCATCTAAATATTGATACATCAAACACGGATACTTGCTTTCATCCATGAAACAGTTTCCATTAACAGTCACTTGGAAAGTTTTTGTTACTTTTTGGAGTGCAAATAAAACACAAATCAAAAACATTCTAGAAATGTCTGGGGCATGGCTATAAGTTAAAAGCAATTTAAATAAATAAAACTGATGTAAGAGACGAGCGGAATACATTCTGGTACACACAGGATAAACTTGCATCTCTCAGAAGGGTAACTACCCTGCTGCTGAACTAGCCTAAAACATTCTTAACCCTGAACTGGTGATGTTGCTAAAATTCACTCAATTGGTGACGTTGGGTCTGGCAGACCCATTTTTAAAATATTTTTATATATGGTAACAATGGAGGAAAAATAAACGTATAAATATATTTTTGCGTAGAGTACAATAGTACAATGCAGGAAAAAAAGTGTTAATGCCAAAAATAAGTTACTACTATTTATTTATTAATTTATGATATATAAAGTACACACCTCAATAACAGAAAAACATTAGACAAAAACTTTTTTTTTATTTTTAAATTAAAATTTTTTTTAGAAAAACACAACTATTTTTAATAAGCATATGTGTAACGTTTTTGATAAAAAATTAACATTGGTAGTACGACTTCACACAAAAATTCTGCACCTCTTTTAGTTTTGGTATTTTTCAACTTGTGTTTTTAGTTGTCATGGCTACACATAGCACACAAGCTTGCTCTACACTCTAAACAGTAAGACCTGTTGCATGAAACACACACAAATTTTGTTTTTCTGTCTTTTCCTTTCGGACACAGTTCGCACATTTTCCTTTTTTCACCGGTTCGTACCTCTTCTCTTGGCACATCTTCTTTCAAGATCCCACCGATCAACGCCTTGAGTTCCCTGGGAAGGTACTGGTTGTGAAGTCTATTCCTCATATGTGGTTCCACAAGTGCCCTGCTGAGATTTTTCTGGAACTGAAGCCGTTCTACCTTTGCATTGCCTCGAAATGAGTAGTGTATTACAAAGGCGTTGACTGAAGAGATATTTGGTACTGCATAGAACAATACAGAAGGCCATCTCTTTGTTCGACGATTAGTGCTGTATAATGCACATTTTTGGTCAAGCGAATCTACGCCTCCCTTTGTAGCATTATAAAAACCAATTATTTCTGGTTTGCTGGTTTCTTCGTCAATCTGGGCGCTGTGATGCATAGATGACACCAGAACTACTAACTTGTTTTTTTGGGGCACATAGGAAACTAGTGTCATATCATTTGTAAATCCGAACTCAGATGACTGAACCGTTCTTCTCTTGTTTGGTAGGAATGCCAAGGGGATTTCTGCTTTATTTTTCTTGACAGTCCCAACATAGGTAAGATCTTTTTTTTAACTCTCTCACTACTTGTATGGAGGAAAACCAATTATCCCCCGTAACATTTCTTCTGGACGCCTCAATCGGCTTAGTCAAACGAAGAACCGCTTGACTTGGAATCAAGAGTTTTTTCTCTGCTTCAGAAAGTCCAATGCTATCAGAACCCTTTCCTGTATAAATATACCCATTATATAAATAATGAGTTCTTGCATCTGCCAAAACCATAACTTTCAAGCCATATTTGGCCGGTTTTTTCGGCATGTACATCTTCCACGAAACGCAACCAGCATTTCATCGACACAGGTATACTCATATGGTGAATAATTCATTTGTGAATTCTCAACCAGCCTATTGAATAGCCAGGATATTGCAGCTGCTTTATCATCAACGACTCTTATAGCTCTTGTATCTTTAGAATCAAATCTCAAACAAGACAACAAAGTTAACAGGCGTTTCAGGGAAATCGTAGCCCTAAATATATCACGACCTGTGCCGTCTGTTGCGTATAGAGATTGTAAATCCTCGTGGTTGGATTTAAAAAGACCAGCATAATACAACAGACCTATTAAAGCCCTCATTTCTATAATATCAGTATCTTTCAGTTCAACTGTCTGAAGATTTTTGTATTTTTGCCTATTTTCCCTCAATTTTTCATTTGTACAAGTAACTATTTCATTTATCATATCATTAGTTATAATAAGCTCCCATGCTTGAAGCTCAGAACATGTATTACCAAGATTTTTGGCTGGGCCAATTATCCCTGGTAAATGCATTCTTGGAATAATGTTTTCAGCAGGTGTCCTTGTTCTACTACGCTCAGGCGGTTGTTTTGACCATTTAAATTTTTCTTTTCCACGGCCATACCAATAATTTGTTGATGTCTGTCCAGAAGACGGGTTACCTATGTCATTTTGATCTTCATCCTCTAAAGGATCAATGACAATATCGGATTCTTCATCTGGACTGATCTCTGAAACTGTATCGTGATCACTAACCTCAAAATCCGGGTCTGCATCGCTGTCATCCACCAAATCTGAGTCACTTTCACTTTCACACAGAATTTCCCTAACATTGTCTGAGTAGTCTGGATCATTTACAGAAATATTACGTGATGAAGACGCCATAACACTAACTAACACTAAAATACAAACAGTTACTTAAGTGGTGATGTTGGGTCTCACAGACCCCAACTAAATTTTCACTATTAAAACACAGGGAATGACGGAATAACGGAACGACGACGCACAGGTTCTCAAGACACACTAACTTGAAGGTACTGAAGAGTGGAAGTGGTTATGCGGAGCGGTGTTGCCAATAAAACAAAACAAAATTTCCCTCGGGTCTCCCAGACCCAACGTCACCAGTTCAGGGTTAACTCAGCCCGTGATTGGATGACATTTAAAAACGGTTACCATTAGTTACAAAACGTAGGCCTATTGCCTGTGCATTTCCCAACCACAAGCCAGTAGAAAATAATTTCAGTAAATGAGATTTATTCATAGCTGTTACAATCTATACTAATATTAAAAAGAGGTCGAATTTGTTTCTTTGTTTGTTTGTTTGTATGTAGGGGGTAATCTCTTGTACCACTGAACCGATTGAAAAAAATAATTTTACTAATACAAATCTACACTATCCCTGAATAACATAGGCTATAATTCATTTTGATGAAAACATTTTTTATTTAAATATTTGTAAATTAAGTCGGAAAAAATTCTTGGATTAGGCCTAGATTGATGAACCAACACATGTATTTACATTCATTGCCATAGCAACCAATTAATTGAATAAAATAACAGATAAAACAGCTGTTTCCTCTAATATTTCCATTAACAGCTGATTTCAAACATTGAAGCAATTATTTGTATTTCTAACTTTTAGGTTAGGGTTTTATTAAAGTGAAAATCTGAGCCTTGCTGGTTCTTTTAACCTTTATTATAATTGTTAATAAAAAATGTACGAGTGATTTGCTTTGAACGTTTAACATTAATTACCATGTTAGCTTTGAGGTTATTATTAATCCTACACCTTTATTATAAAGAAAACATAACATGATTATGTATAAATAAGGTTCTAACGGGGTTGGCGTGCTGAGCACGCAGGGGTTTACCCTATTATATGATAATTTCGTAAACTCATAACAGCTTATACAATGTATTTACATGGTCTATGAAAAGTAATTTGGATAACAATTTTAATAAACCTTAATTGAAAGATAATAGTAACCAAATTTACTATAGAAAATATTGTACAAATATATGATTATGAAAACGTAATATTTATTTAAGGGTAAGTAAAATAATAGATCAACCAGTTTCAATGTAAATGAGTTGTTCATGTTTAAACTGGTTTTTGTTAGCAACGTCGTTAGTGACAACCAACTATTACTGTTCTACTTCAAGATGTTTTACAAACAAACTCGTTTTTTTTTTTCAAAGTGTCACTGTGTAAAGTAAACTCTGCCATGTTGCTAATTGGAGAGTGTTTTCTTATTGTTAACAACCCTTCTCCAAAGAAACAATATCAATATGTACGTGAACTTTAGTTGGTATATAAATACTTAATATTTGGCAACGACATAAACTACGAGGCTTGTCCAGAAAGTAAGTACAGTTTCGTTCTACCGCCGGCACAGCGCTAGCGACGATGTTCCGCGCAAGCGCTCTTATCTCCTTGGTTCATTGTTGAACAGCTGCTGCAATTACGGCAAAATTTGTTTGTGCTTACATTAGTTAGTTAGTGTACACTCAAAATGTTTAAAACTATTTCTGATCCCGCGGACTGTGAAGTGAGTTCTGTAATACGATTTTTTAACGCAAGGAACACGAAGCCTGCTGAAATTCATCGCCGACTTACAGAAGTTTATGGAGAAAGTGATGGAATGGCAAGAAAATGGGTTCGGCAATTCAATGATGGGCAAGTTGTGTTCCCGTTGGGTTCCGAAAATGAACACAAAAAGAAGCGACTTGGCAGTGCATTGACTTTTCTCACCCGTTACAGTGATGAAGGAGACGAATTCTTAAACAAGATTGTTACAGGTGATGAAACTTGGGTTTGTCATGTCACTCCAGAGTCCAAACAACAGTCAATGGAGTGGAGACACTCACGATCCCCCAAGAAACAAAAGTTCAAAACAACTTTGTCGACAATAAAAACCATGTGCACTGTGTTCTGGAACAGAAAGGGCATTCTGCTTGTTGATTTTCTACCCAGAGGGGAAACAATCAATGCGGAACGATATTGTGAAACACTGAGAAAACTTCGGCGTGCGATTCAGAACAAAAGATGTGGACTGCTTAATGAATGCATTGTGTTGATCCATGACAACGCACGTACCCATTCTGCTGGTGCCACTCAAAACCTTATTTAAGAATTTGGTTGGGAGCAATTTGACCATTTGATATACAGCCCTGATCTTTCACTTTCTGATTTCCACTTGTTTTTCCACTTGAAGCGGGATTTCGGAGGGCGCCGCTTTGACAGCGATGACAACGCTGAAGATGGTGTTCGGCAATGGTTCTCGTCAATGGCGGCATCTTTCTATGAAGAGGGTATAGAAAAGTTAGTTCCTCGCTACGACAAATGTCTAAACTATTTTGGAAACTATGTAGAAAAATAGTTTAAGATATCCTTTTTCTTGCAGAAATACATTTTGTTGAAAAACAATTGTCTGTATGTTTTTTTTTCCCAAAACGGCACATACTTTCTGGACAAGCCTCTTATTTATTTCGTTAGCTTTGTAATATGCACATATTGTTATTGTGAATGTTTGGGTTTCTTCTTGTTTTTAAGTTGGCTGTCTAATCATTATATACTTTAGCCTAAATGGCTTACTGCACTCCCACATAAAGGTTGTTAAACCCATACTCACCCTTATCAAGGTCCATAAGATCAGTGAACCTAAGGATCCTTACGACGAGATTGTTCTGGGAGATGTTTTGTCCTTCGTTTATAGCTTTGCATACATAACATAACTCTCCTGTTTGAGCCGCTCACACTCATAGATCAGGTGTACTGTGGTGCGGATTCTTTGCATGAGTATTTTAAGTGGCCATGTCCTGCCTTGGAGCCACCAGCCTCTTTACATTGCAGTTGCTCAGCGTAAGGATGTCAGCTGCTATTTGCCTAGATGGACCAAAACATCATAGTTTACTCTCATCTTCAAGCTTGTGATTCTCTTCCACCTCCTTCCGTGCTCAATTGGCGACAGTCTGAATAGTTTTGTTGTCTTTGATATGCCACAGATCAGTTCACACTCGTTTGGACCTATCTCAATATGCTCTGGTATCCAAAGACCGTAATCCTGTTGAGACTTGCAGCTGTACTGTTGACTTAACACATTTCCAGACTAGTTTTGAACTAAACTCATACAATCTCAGGATTTCAAAGCCGCCTGGCTGTTTGAGTATATACAGATCTCTTTATTCATGTGTTAGAAATACTCTCGGGTGATTTCCCATTGGAAGCACGCATCCATGCCTTAGATTTCCTAACAGACCCCTGCACCTGTACTTCTTTTTGTTGTCTAGCCATCCGTGTACTGTCAGCAGATGACTTGAATGCTTTCGTATGGAATGCGGCCGCTATTTGATAGAGCAGTCTTGTCCCCAAGCCTCACCAATAGTAGCGTGGTTTTCATAATGACGGCAGCCCCTACCACTAGTTAGTGCTGTGATGGGAGAACTCTTTCCCGCACCCCACTGCCCCCTCGCATGCATTCAAGTCATCTGCTGACAGTACCATGCTGTATTTATAAAAACTAATCAAGCCTTTTACGACCCATCATGTGTTCTGTATAAAGTCAAATTTCAATAATTGATTTTTACATATTCGTTGCTAACCATTACTTTAATAATGAATGGGGCTTTTATATTATTACCAAAAATTATGTTAACACAATTACAAAAATAAAAACTGGTGTTTCAAATGAGTATTAAAATGTATTATGCTGACTACAAGACTGTATTTCTAATATATTTCCATTATTATTTTAGCTATCAACTATTCAGGAAATTTTGAATGTTTGTTCAAGAATTTTATTTATATGTTATGACAAAAGATATCTCAAATAAGCTTATGGATAAAACAAGATAATAATCTAAACTCAAAACTCTATAAGCATTATTTAAAACAACGACAAATTTATATTTCTAAAACGATCTTTAGGCTCATAATTTGTTTCATAAATTCCTTTATTATAATTTGTTACAAATAATAATATTAACAGATTTCTACAAATTTATTCTGAAAATACCCTTACTCTATTGTATTAATAAATTATTTTTACAACTTCAACTTAACAACTTAATAAATATTTTGTACACAAATGAATTATTTTTTGCACCTTGTAGTAGAGTTGTTACCTGTTGCTAAGTATTTTTTTCTTTTCTTAACACTTTTTTTCACAAAGGTTTTTTGGAACTCGTACATAAAATTGTTTTACTAATCTAGGAGAACATGATATTTTATTAAAATTATTATATTCATGGAATAGTTTGAATATGCTTACAATTTAATTCAGTACCTGGAGACCGAGCTAAAGCTCGATTATAAGCAGGGCTATGATTTCAATAATAAATATTGGATTATTGAGTTTTGAGGTTAGGCCTATAACATTAAACAACTAAATAAAGGGTATATACAACATTAGGCTTACCTGTAATAAAAATACAGTTTAAAGGATTAACCACAATCTCAACGCTATGCCTCAGAAATAAGTCAGGCCTAAATTAAAGTATTATTTCAATATCGATTTATTCCTAGGGTCTGGTTCGCTCACGTCAATAACTACTATTATTGCAAATTTCCGTGAACATCGTTTAGGTTAGGCCTATAACATTAAACAACTAAATAAAGGGTATGTTTATTATGTATTCGTTGCCATGGTAACTATAAATAGATAAACATTAGGCTTACCTCTAATAAAATATAGGCCTACAGTTTAAAAGAAAGCAGATGATTATTGTAATGGCATTGAAAACATTTGCATCAGCTGTGCTTTGTATTGTTTAAAATGGACAAATTTCACTTTTTAATTTAATAAAAAGACGTAGAAAACGAATTTTCCCAGACTGGTGACCATTTCCAATCGATTTCTCGTGGCCAAAAGCCTAATATAAAATCAAAAAATCAAAAATCCTTAGACGGAGATTCCAGATCCATTTAGCAGACAAACAATTATCTCTCGCTTTAGAAGATAAGATAAGATAAACTATTAGTTATATGAATGGATAACAATTGTTATTTCGTTCTGTCGTTTATAGATTATATATATAGTAACACCAGCTGAGCATAATTACTTCTCCCATTCACGTCTAAATATGAAGGTCAATAGCCATTGGGCTTTCTTTTATAAGTTGATATAACATTCATCTAATCCTGAACAGTTACACTGTTCAAATCTAAAAATCTTGGTTAAATTAACCGCATATTTTTGTGTACTGAAAATCTAATACAAATGTATACTACAATATAAACTAATAATAAAACTTAATCATTGGTCAGGTTTCAAAACATTGTATTACTATGAAACATTTTTATTACAAAACTGTAATACACTCGGTTCACAATAGTTATTATAGTTATGTTTGACTGTATTGTTAAATTTTTTTATGATAAAACATTGCAATGGTAATTTCTGTTACATTGCGTTTAGCGTTGTAGTGATATTTACTTGATTTATAATTTAATTTTATAGAAGTTCTATATTATTTTGTTGAGAAATTAATATTTCAACGTTTTCCGTATGCTTGTCGTTACTTACTACTAAATATCAACTAATCAATCTAAAAATTAATTACATAGATAGATATTAGAAAGTAAATTATAGTTATGTTCTAATGGTTAGCTTATTATTCGTGAAAGGAAAGAATTGTGACCCAATTGGTACGGATATATGCATAATTATACAAAGACATCGTTCATCGTCATTAATACGTAATTAGTCATCACTCATCATTCACTAAACACACTAGATTTAAAATGAAAGTTGGAAGTAAAGTCTAAGTGACAAATCGCAACTATTTTCGAAAATGCAGAGCAAGCCACTTCGGAATTTCCGGAGGGGTTCAATGGGACGGGAGGCAAATCGGAATTCTTTTGGGAGTAGTCTCCCCGACTAAACTCTCGCACGGCGTTCTTCCTTTCCGTACCTTTTACGTCGTCCTGTGACGTACTAAATAGGAAGAGTCAGAAAGGTTTGTGTGTAGTAAAATCTTCGAAGTAAAATAAAAGAGTAAAAATAAACAGTTATAGGTAAGCTCTTTGTTTCCCGCGCACCTTCTTTTCAGCTCGGATGCCATCCTGACAGCTTCGTAGTTGAAGAGGATCCCGAGCACCAAGGGAACAAGCGTTTGCTCCGACACAACTGGTGTTAGAAGCGGAGGCGTAACGTTACGTAATTCTTTTACTATGCATTACAGTTTTATGATTTTTAAACAATTTTCAAAGGTGAACATATATATATATATATATATTAAAAAATTTATTGTTTAGTTGATTTCAGTAGAAACAACTCAAACAAATATTATCAGAATTTGACGGCAAAACAAAAAAAGAAATTTTAAATTATAATTGATTGCTCATAATCACTTATGTCTTCTACTAAATGAACGATCGTTAAAAGACTCGCTCATAAAAGTTGCAATGTTATTGTACCAACTTTAAAAAAGTAATAGTGTAAAACGTGGCATGTCTTTCAGCGCTTGGATTGCTTGTTGATGTAACAGATTTTAAGTTTTACCGTAACTTTGTTTCATCAAAATGCGATTGACAGTCATGCATTTTTGGATAAATTAAGTTAATTTCATAATATTTGTTTGATTGAAAATCCCGAAAGTTTTGAAATATTTCAACTTCTAGTTGGCGGTGGAAAGTCCAAGACACGTCAATGGAAAGGTCTGTTAGTTCAATGTACATTGTGTCACAGGTGATTTCCCATATTTTAAATGTAAATACACCAATATTAACAAAAACATTACTTTTTAAAACACTTTTATTTTCTGCCAAAAATCATTTTATTGTACTTAATTTGCTAATTTATGAAGAATAAAAATTTTCTGTGTTGCAAAAAATGCGGGACATTTTCCCAATATTGTATTGTACATACTGTTTTCCCCTCATAAATCAAGTTGAAGTTTAAATTGTTAAGTAATCTTTTTACAATAATATTAATAAAATAAAATACTATTAAAAAACTTCCTAAAATTCTGAAATATGCTTTGAAACAAACATTATATAATATATCATATATACAGGAACATTTTTGTCTCTTGAAATCAACCTCTAGGTGACTCTCTCGTAATAAGTAGCAGTCTTCTCTGCCAATCTCATTATAACAAGTGCCAGCTTGGCACAATGTCGCTGTACTTCAACCGGGCACCAATTAATTAGTTCTTTTGCAATTAATTCTTGTACAGCAATTCATGTTACTTTATAGCTAGAGTTTCTGATAAAAATAGGAACGTATGCACGTAAGGGTTTGTATCCCACATAAATGACGCTTGAGCATTATTGTCTTAATGTTTGTGGTAAAGAAAATTTTTATTTTATTTCATGCAATTGTTTAGAAATCATTTGGTAGCCTTGTAATAAATAAATATTTCCGATTGTATGAAATTTTGTATTCTTTGTTAGAATTACGTTTATGGCCAGTAATCGTATTTTAACGATAAAGTGTTTTTATATATCTACTTATATAATAATTTGTTTATGTTTATGTCGGCTTGGTCTTATTTAATGAAGTTTGCAAGTGTTTAGCCGATTGGTTTTTTACGGTTAATAGTGATATCTGACTATGCGAATTGAAAATTTGAATAGTTATTGAAACAAAGCGTTACACAATTTTAACTTTAAAAGCTATTTATTAATAGTTTTAAAATTAATTATTATAGTTCTTAAATTATTGAAGTTATTATACAAATTATACCTGCTAGGATCCATGAAATAAGTTTTAGTACAATTTTCTGCCAATCCTAATGTAACACTTTCACTAAAGTTTGTCGACGCGTTTCGGAGTTCCTCCATTATCGAGAGACCTATTTCAGTACTGGATTCATTCGTTATGGAATAGTCTAGATATAGTTAGCCACGCCTCTCCTCCTCCTACCGGTGCTGCTGCTTATGTAATCTGTTATGTAATCTGTTATGTAATCTGTTATGTAATATGTTATGTAATCTATTATTACAGTGTTATTACGGTGTATGAGTTTTTAGAAAGGACACATACACCGATAATATAATTAATGCACATTCAAACTACCCAATGGAACACAAAATGGCAGCTTTTCGATACATGATTAATAGATTATATAGTTTACCGTTAAAAAGGAAAGCACACAAAGAGGAACTAAACACTATATTTAAAATAGCTGAAAATAATGGATACGAAAAGAGAACAATAAGAAAAGCAATTCGTAAAATAAAACAAAATTTTATAATAAAACCAAAGTCACAAAGAAACAAGAAAATATCTGGGCGGGGAAAAGAAACATATAAAATCAAACAATTTTTTAGGAAATTCAATGTTAAAACTGCTTTTAATACGAACAACACCATAAAGAAAAGATTAGGCAAGTCTATATAAGAAATGGAAGCATACGACAAAAATGGAGTATACAAAAAAAAAGTGCAAATGTAACGCAACATATATAGGCCAAACAGGACGAAAACTAAAAACAAGATTTAAGGAACATATTAGATCTTATAAATATGAAAAAAGACATTCAAATTACGCAACACACTTATTAAATGAGGGTCATATGCCATACGAAATGAAAGAATCAATGAAGCTCTTACACCAAAGTAACAAATTAAGACGGTTAAATATAATGGAAAACATGGAAATTTTCAAACTAAAAATGAACGGAGAAAATATTATTAATGAACAAATTAACAGTCAATCAGAAATAACTTTCCAAACTCTAAAATTGTTGAAAAAAAAAAGAAAGAAAAAGAAGAAAAAAAGAAGAAGATTTATTACATAACATGTGTTACATAACGTGTTGCATAACAGATTACATAACAGATTGCATAACAGATTACATAACAGATTACATAACATATTACATAAGCAGAAGCACCGGTAGTAGGAGGAGAGGGGTGGCTAACTATATCTAGACAATTCCATAACGCATGAATCCAGTACTGAAATAGGTCTCGATAATGGAGGAACTCCGAAACGCGTCGACAAACTTTAGTGAAAGTGTTACGTTAGGATTGGCAGAAAATTGTACTAAAACTTATCTTAAATTATTGTTGAACTAAAATGACTGAAATATTTAATTCTCATTCTAGCTTTTAAAAGTACATACAAAATGTTAAATTTGTTTTCATAATGGCGTAATGAACTGTTAGTAGCTTTTTATTGCCAATAATGAATGACACCTGTTGATCTAATTTGAAAGGGAAAACTTAAACGTAATAGTGGCAACCTTAGCTTTTATTACTTCACTAAAACGTGTTGGATTAATAACAGAAACATCAAAACTATTTTGTATTAAAATTAATCTATCAACTAAACTGTTTACTTATAATTAGCACTTTACTCGGCGTTGATTGTGATCAGTATGTGACAATATTAAATCAGAGTACATAATAATTGTTGCCACATTGTAAAATAAGGGGCATATTACACATCAAAGATCTTTGATCAAACAGCTGACAGCGTTGTGTCAAAGAAAACATATTATATCACCTGTAAAATTACTTTGTACAGCTGGGTTATTAACTAGATACACTTCTACACTGTGTTTCCTCATTTGAGGAACTAGAAGAAACATTTTTCAATTATTTAAGAATGTCGGTTTCGTCATTTGACGAACTACACAGGTGGCCGAATGATAGTATTCTACGAAAAAAATAGTAAAATAAGGAAAATTGGCGTGCATTTGGTCACGTTCGCCACTGTTTCGGAGTAGACGGTGGAAAATCCGTCTAGTGAGACCGAGCGGCTGCTCACCTACCGTCAGCGTAAATCCGATCGTTTATTTTTTCGACCAATGTGTATGCTCTAATACTCTCCTTCGCGCCACTGTTGATACTGCATCGTAGGTTAAGTCAAATAAAGTTCCAGTGACCTATTCGACCAAAAATAATGTCAGCAATATATTGATAATTTATTGTAGCTTGACATTTGCATAGGTGTTGAAAACAAGATACTTTTAAGAGCGCATTTTAATGTAAACAAAGTGCGAAATATTTTTTACAATGGGGGGTTATAACCCCCCCCCCCCTGGTTACGCCTATGCCATTAGTCAACTCCATTTATCAAAATTACACATAAACATATTATATCGGGTTTAGTATATTTTGATTAGTTTGATCCTTTAATAACTAATAATAAACTGATTTAATGTAAAATGCATTAACACACACTGTTAAGGGAGTCTTCATCAGAATGCGACGTATTACAGGAGAATGCAAGTATTTCTTACAACCATCTTCCTCTTATAACTCATTATTTAAAAGTGGTGACTTCGTTCATGAGGGAACAGCTCGACGTACACACCCAGAGGGCTTTGATGCAATCCCCAAATTAAAAATGTTCTATTCATAAGCTCTCTTTTCATTTGCTTAAAGTATAATTATTAAATGAAATGGTAACTGAAACAAAAAAATATCCAAGTTTTACAATAAATTTCGTACTTCGTAAAATGTACTGAAAAATGTATTAATTTCGTAGAAACACAAACGTAAATCCAAGTCTTTTCCCCGGGACCGACTCGTATAATAGGTTGTCAAAGAAATACGTAATATAACTGATATGGATGCATTACCCTTTCAAATAAACGACAAATTTCTTTGATCAAGATTTTCCATCGCAGAAATTTCACAATTCTTTGACGAAATAATTCATTCATAAACTTTGATGAATGTTTGAATATTGTAAACTTTGACAAAGATTTTCTAAAAAGAATAATAATAAAGCATTAAAGTATTAATATAGTACGCATTTTTTAGGAACGTCCTAACCTCAAAATATACGTTTTTTCAGTGTTTATATATATCTTATTCCTTGTGTTTCTTTCCTTTTATATTTATAATAAGTTGGCAAAATTTACATAGAGTGTTGTAGCTATGAAAACTGTAATTTTATATTATGAAAAAGAAGAATGTTTGTCGAACTCGATTAGAAGGATACGCGGAACAATTTATCGACACATCTGAGCGATTTATCGTTAGATCTGCAGAACTGTACAGATAAAACGGTTCGTTAGAGGACTGTAGAAACTAATAAAGTTGTACGATAAATGAACGGCAATAATTTGAAGCGATGGTTTTTGTCGTTTGACACAAACACGACGATTTATCTGTTGATAAATTCGTCAAAAAACCTCGTCTTTTCAATTTCAACATTTAAACGGTCATATTTTTTTTAATGGAAAAAGATCATCGATCAGAGATAAATTGATTATATTTGACCCAATAATCGTTCCAAACAACAGATACGTACAAATAAACTGGACCGATTATTTCACCCAAAATATTGGTCCAATTAAACTTTGCGTTAATATATCAGAGAGATTGTTCTTAGCAATGTATCTAACGATTATTTGGTGCAGTTTATCGCGATAATAAATTGTTCCATATATATCTAGTGCCTACAAAAACCTTATAACAAATAATTACAAATGGTTTACAGTCTGTCATATTGGGGTTGGCAGTACAAGCTTAGCCTATGTTTATGTTTTTTTTAAACACTAAAGAGACTTTGATTATGTTTACTTTATTGTAAAAGTATATTTAAGAGCTTTTTTAATATTTGTTTTTGAAATCTTAAAACCCGTTATAATATTAATCACGATCTTTCAACTGCAATTCTTTATTATTACTTAATAAATAATAATAAAAGAATAAACCAAAACATAACCCCAAAATATAATATGTAGTTAATAACCCAGCTGATCAAAGAAATTGGACTGTGTGAAATGTTTTCTTTGACAAATATATGTCAAATATTTCATCAATCATCTTTGACAATAGTTTGACCAAATATTTGACGAATAACTTTGATAGTTTAATATGCCCCCTGTGGACAACATTACCTTACACAATCATGATATGTAGTGGTTAACTATAGTAACATAACTGTAGTTTAATAATGCAATAAAACTAACATTATTTATGTATAAGGCCCGTATTACACTGTAAAATATTTTATAAAATATTTCTTTATAAAAGATGGTATCCATCTATTATGAAAGATTGATCCCATATTAAAAGATTGATATAAAAGAAATATATTATAAATGATGGCCTATTACACTATCAAAGATATTTTATAAAATATTTTACTGTGTAACACAGGCCTTAGACTGACTTCATTGATTACGATTTTACAGCTCATAAAAGCAACGATGTTGTAACTGTCAAACATATTTTGTGGATATATATTTTTGGGATAACAAAGAGTAGTCAAATAAATACACTTTTCCTCTTCAAGTGCAGAGATTGTAAATAAAACTATGCTTAGGAATTCATTTGTTTTCCTTTTAGAAATGTGAGCTGTTATTCAGCTAGTCAGTTTTGTAATAATACAACATTGTAAACTCCTCAAACGATTTTTTTAAAAATATATTAATATGCCCATCTATTAACTAAAACAGTTATAATATGAATAATCATTTTGGTAACACCTTTTACTCGCATTTCATTAGTTTGCTCTTCTCATAAATAAGTCAATATTGAACTTGACTTGTGTGAACACAGTTGAACACAGAATCTGACGGCTTTATTACGTTTGTTAATTAGCGCTTCGACGACATCATTGTTGCACAATAATCCAACTATAACTCGCCGTTACAAACTTATTGGTTGTGAGATTGTGTGTTCAAGTTTCATTCTATCAACAATAAGGTGGCAGACAACCTCTGCAACCACTACAATGATTGATCGTGTTTATATACGCAACAATGTAATCACTCTTGTCGCATTGGCCTGGGTATAGTGTTGTATTCAAATAGTATAAAATAGTCGAAATGAATACGGTAACGAGAACAATTACAAAAGACATTTGCATTCCAGGAAGGATGTTAAGCGGAAATAAAGCAAAGCGGAAATAACGTTTACGGAAATAGCAGTAATGAGGAAAGAAATGTTTTGCTGTTTGTATAAAATGCACATAGAAGATCGTAAAATTCAATATTTCTATTTTAATATGCCTTCACTGTAAACTTGAATTAATTATATTTTCTAAACATGTTTATAATTATTTCGTTCATGGTTGAATGAGGTGGTAAGTTTTTAAGTGTTCGCTTTGTTAATAGCACATACTATTTTACAATTTGTTGTTTTGATTTAGTGTTATTTATTTTAATATTATTTGTTTATTGTACTTCGCTATCAAACTAGTTTAATTGGTTGCGTTTATTTGAGTCAACCAGGCTGGTCAAATACTTACAAATGTATTCTCTAAATACTTTAGGTTGGTTTCTGTAAATTGAATAATAGGAAGAGCATAACCAGTAAAATATCACTGTTCTTTATTTAACCACTCCACTTCCACGCAAAACTTAATTAATACAATATTAAAATTAACATTTAATAATAAAAGATTATGGTACATTTAAAATTATACAAATTTCTTGTTGACTGATAGACTAAGTGCTACATTATGTGACCTCATCCCACACATATTTTTTTAGAAGAATCTACTAAAAAGTAGAAATTTTACACGGCCATGCGCATGCGCTATACTATTTCGTTACTCACGTACGTACACCCGCTTTTATAGAAGTTGATAATGTCTTTGTAAATTACAATTTCGTGTAACTTACTTCGGGTGCTGATTCGGTAAATGATACTCTGTAAAGACCGTACCACACTATCATGTCGCCTGACATTGCATCCACACTGCATCAAGTGACTTGCTCAGGCACGGCCTTAAGCGTTCGTTTTCCCACTTTCGGAGTAGTCGTTTTTCTTCTGTGTAAATTTATTTGTGATATAACTATCAAATGAACAAATAATTATTGTAGGCTTAGTGATTTATTAAATGGTAACAATCAGAACAAGAAGAAATCATTGGTGAAATGTTGACTTCAAAAAGGTAAATTTTATAGCAAAAAATGTTCGAAACGTACGGAGGGCAAAATATGTTTACGATCGAAGCAGTACGTGTTGGAATGTTGGGCCCAACCAGTCGAAGTTTTTTAAATTGACTCTGTTTTAAATAATGTATCGTGTTATTTATTATTGTGTTGTGTTATTGTACTGTAACGAGTGTTTTTGTGTTAAGTGACAAAGGATATACTGCTAAAAAAATACTTGAACATGGCTGAATAGCTGAAACGGGCGTCGTATGCGACAGCAAATTGAATATTGTAGAAGGTAAGTCAAAATATATATCAATTTTAAGCTCGTGCAATAACTGATGACAAGTTTTAACTATTCATGTTGGATATGACAACTTAAAATTACTTCAATATGGTTGTCACTAGCAAGAATATAAAAAGTGTTCTTCGTGTTGTGTTTCTTTCACTTTATGCATGACAACAATGTGGTAAGCATGCAATCAATAATTCTTCGCAACTTTGAAAGTACTATTTAGTGCAGTCCAACGCGTGGAGATAACTTCATAGTAATTTACATCATTGACATCTTTTATAAATAACATTTGTGTTAAACTTGTGGACAGCGCTATGATCTTAAACACTCCAAGCTCTA
>JAGFPH010000765.1:196361-230519 GCA_018207615.1 Philaenus spumarius | reverse complement strand
CTTCCGCTTTCTCTCTTTCTCTTAATTGTTTTTCTTCCGCTTTCTCTTTTTTTAGCATCTCCATAAATTCTTTAAGTTCTTTGTTCGCCATTTTGCTCTTAGAAATTTCTCCTTATTTGTCGAAAGTAAAATATTCGTAGCCTAACTACTTTTATTAAATTTGCTTAACTTTTTCGAAAACCCCTTTTTCTATTTACGTTTTTACCGCGACAAATTATTTCTAAGGTGCTTGGCCTACTCCCCCTCTTAAACTGCGGAATACCAAACCCGGGAAATATTTAATGTTGATCAAATTCACTAGTATGTTTACACAATCTAACTTAATTCTTATTATAACACATACATATAAGCACAAATAATTTATTCTGTCAGTTCTGGACTTTATTTAACCTTCCGTTAAATCAAGCCACACCGGTGGGCGCCAACTCTGCAACTAGTCGAGCCCCACGTTGGCTGCGCCAACTCTGCAACGACGCACGAGTTGCACGACGCTGGGGGAGGAAGTTTGTTTTCCTTTTGTCCCCGCGTTGCGACGTCAACCCTGCAACGACAGACCTTTTTTATGACGTTCGGGAGCCACCTCTGCAATGTAGCCCCGACGCTATTGTCTGTCTGTAGGATTTCCCTACTTTGTTACAGAATAAAGAGATTATATCACCTACTGGAAGTTTAAGGCAAATTAATTTTAATAGCCTAGGTGATATAACTCTGGTTAAGATAACTATGCCTATAGTCACCTTAAATAAAAATATTTTATTAAATTCCTTCCAGTTATTCAAGTTACTATTAACTTTAAATTTGCTCAGCTCAGTAATTAATATTATATTTATTTGACAATCTCCGAGGAGTGAGAACAGTGGAACTTTACCTAGAATAATTAAATTATTTGTGCTTTGTGAAATTTCGTTGGAAATGCCAACTTTGCGTTTCCGCCCTTCAATATTGATCATACACTGAAAACAACTTATCATATATGATACTTAGATAATAGGAATCTCTTGAACAAGGTAAATTAATTATATTAATTGAAATCAAAAGAAAATTTATTCAATAAAAAACTCAAAATACTCTGTGGTTCTTTCCACTACAAAAACATAAATTTTAAACTAAATTTACTATTTACATAAATTTTAACTCTTTTAGGTAGAACCATTTATTATTCATTTATACTTAATTATTCCTTCCTTTTTAATATTTATTATTTAATTATTTAATTATGAAAATGATTTTATATCTTTAATTTACAAGATTAATAATTTTATATTTTGAAAAACCTAATTTTTTATCTCAACCCAGTATCAATAATTATTTAAATTTAACTCAGGCAATATTTTAATAAGGGATATCGTAACTTTTCTGACAGACCTTTTATTACTGCGACCCTGGACTCTGAACACCTTTCCCAAGAATGTTGATTGAAATCCAGCTTCCCTGAAGTCCGGTTATCGTTGGTGCGGTTGAACGTCTCTCGTGGTCTCAGCTTTTGCCTGGTTTGTCTTTCCCTGATGTCTTCTAACGTTTTCCCTGATTTGGTTTAACGCCTTCCCTGATTTGGTTTCCGCTTCTTATTCCAGTAGTCCTTCAAAGTCCATGTGTGGTTCCAGTTATTGTCATTACATCAGTCCTGTGATTCTTGTAGACTACGTCATTTATAGATTTTTTGACGCACCCGCTATATAATTAACTATAGCGTAATTCACTCAAACTGTCCAATCGTTTTTTCACTGTCTGTAATACTAACTGATTTTACACTGTCTTTGTTCATTTAACTCGTATTTACGTTTGATTAAATTTTAATGAAAACTGTTAATTTAAATATTATATCGCATAATATTATAATTAATTAAAATGTTCACTGTTTGATTGACACATATCTTACTGCTGTCTTTATAAAACACTGCTTCTAAGTACATTACTATAACATCGCAGATCCGTCTAACAACGTCGATCTAATGAAAAAACTCAAAGAGTGAGAGAGCGATTCCAGCTTCCAGATGAGCGATAGATATATCCTTAGATACATAGATAGGTAGAACGTTAGATAGTTAGGTAGATGCGCGGCTCCCGCTGTACTCCGCTTATATAGCCTCCTTTGCCGCCTTCCGAGTACCAACTGCCTTTCTTATTTTTCTATTCCTTGTTCGATATCTTGCCATGCAACTTGCATTGATTTCTTTAAGTTTTAGGTTGGTACTACCCCCACTAACTTCTTCGTTAGGCCTTGCCATCAGCTAATCTAGATCTCCCCTCTTAACATTTTCTCCTATTGTCTTACTTATTTTCCTCGTAGTTTTCCTTTAACTGCTTTTATGAACTCGCGGTTTTCGTAATCGTATTCCTGATACATTTTCCTTTCTTCTCAAACTTGAGTGATGGTCGTACTACGTTTGGTTCGCTTATGGCGCTGCCTCGCGTATTCCGCGGTTTTTCCTCATGAAAACTTTTCTGGTTTTGAAGGAAAATCTTTTTTCTTTTTTCTTCTAGGTTGGTTATTATTTTATGATATACTAGCCAAAATTTCCATTCTGTCCGAAGATTTTTCTTCTGTTTTTGGGACTTGCAAAATTTGCCAAATTTAACATTTACTTTTGAATTTGAATTTTAACTTTAAAATTGATACTTTCGATTGAGATTTACAATTTTATACCCTTACTACTTTCTTAACACTATGTTATTATTTTTACCACCTTTTTCATTCTATTTTTAGCAAAATATAGGTATGAACTTTCTCACCTATTATTTTAATTAATTAACAATTTATAAACTTTTTATCTTATAAAACTTTTACTTCTTTACAACTTGCTTACTTTTTCATTTTCCCTTTTTCATTTTTTATGGTGCTTTTTCACCTTCAAACTTTAACAATTATCTCTAACTTTTAAAATACCAAAAATTCCTTAATTTGTTATTTAACATTTTTTATACAATTTTTCTTACGCTTTTCAAAAATATCTTTTTCATTTAATTTTGATGAAATTTGAGAATTTCCTATAACTTTAACTCTTTATAACTTTAACATTTTTTATTTTACAAAATTGTGACTTCCATGAACAATGTTTCCACCTCCCGTGTTTCACATTTACCCATAAAATTCATCAATTTTATACTTTTATTTAACACCTTATTCCTGTATAAAAATAACTAATCTTTCTAAGTCTTTCAGGCAACTTGAAACAAGTTCCTGGACAAAAGTCCATCTCTGTTGACACAGTACAGTTGGCCGGGACTTGTCGTATTCTAATCTAGTTAAGTATAGGGTGAACCTCAACTTCTGCTATGAAATCTTGATTTTTGCAGTTTTACAACAAAACTCAATTTTTCACGCATTGCATAAGGTTTATCCGTTGCAATATATATACATATACATACATATCATTGATCTTATCTTATGTTTGTGGAAGTATATTATAATTTTGTTGTAATCATGAATAATCAAACCTTAATTAATTTATCGGTTGTTGTGTTTGATGCTACAACACCGTACCGTACAACATGTTATTAGCGAATTTCCATAGGAAAAATGAGCTGTTGCAGTAGCCCTTATGGTAAGACCCAAGGTCGGGAGTAGCGCGAATGAGCACCGATCATGGTCCTAGAACACGTTTTGGGGCGTCATGTATATATGTGTTCGCACTCTAGCGGCCGCATTTTAAGTCCGATTTGGTTCAAATTTGGTACACATGTTGGTTGTCTACGTCGCTCGGACGAGTTCGTTAGCCAAAAAAATCCAACCACCGGAAGTACGTTTTTTGACCGGAAGAAACAACTTTTTGACATTTTTACTACGAGAATTATTTTTTTTTAGAGTTTTTTCTTAAAATATAAATGTAGGATGTTATTCTTCACATTTTGTTTTTTACGCGAACTTATAGCTCGCTTGGTTCGCCCAAAATCGATCAAAACGTAAAATACCATAAAAGTACCCGGTTCGAAACCAAGTGGTGCAAACTCGCGAGGCCACTAGGCGCAAACAAAATTCTACTACTATATTGCGTACAAACAGACAGCTGTTCAACGCCTTCGTGAGTAGACTTATTTCCCAAATTGTTGGTTGAAACCCTAAAAAATTGGCATATAAACTTAATTTTGGAAATTTGCTCAACTCACGTCAGTGGTCCAGCTGCGTGGTCGAATTATTTTACATTGTGGCTACTATTATTATGTACTCTGATTTAATATTGTTACATACTGATCACAATCAACGACGAGTAAAGTGCTCATTATAAGTAAACAGTTTAGTTGTTGGATTCATTTTATTACAAAATAGTTTTGATGTTTCTGTTATTAATCCAACAGGTTTTAGTGAAGTAGTCAAAGCTAAGGGTGCCATTATTACATTTTAGTTTTCCCTTTCAAATTACATCAACAGGTGTCATTCATTAATGGCAATAAAAAGCTACTAAAAGTTCATTACGCCATTATGAAAACAAATTTAACAATTTGTATGTACTTTAAAAAAAGAATGACAATTAAATGTTTCAGTCATGAATTAAGTTCAACAATTTAAGAACTATATTAATTAATTTTAAAACTTTTAATAAATAGCTTTCAAAGTTAAAATTGTGTAATGCTTTGTTTCAATAACTATTCAAATTTTCAATTCGCATAGTCAGATATCACTATTAACCGTAAAAAACTAATCGGCCAAACACTTGCAAACTTTATTAAATAAGACAAAGCCAACATAAACATAAACAAATTATTATATAAGTAGATATATAAAAACACTTTATCGTTAAAATACGATTCCTGGTCATAAACGTAATTATAATAAAGAATACAAAATTTCATACAATCGGAAATATTCATTTATTACAAGGCTACCAAATGATTTCCCAACAATTGCATGAAATAAAATGAAATTTTTCTGTACCATAAATGTTAAGACAATAATGCTCACGTGTCATTTATGTGGGATACAAACCCTTAGGTGCATACGTTCCTATTTTTATCAGAAACCCTAGCTATAAAGTAACATGAATTGCTGTACAAGAATTAATTGGAAAAGAACTAATTAATTGGTGCCCGGTTGAAGTACAGCGACATTGTGCCAAGCTGGCACTTGTTATAATGAGATTGGCAGAGAAGACTGCTACTTATTACGAGAGAGTCACCTAGAGGTTGATTTCAAGAGACAAAAATGTTCCTGTATATATGATATATTATTTAATGTTTGTTTCAATGCATATTTCAGAATTTTAGGAAGTTTTTTAATAGTATTTTATTTTATTAATAATATTGTAAAAAGATTACTTAACAATTAAACTTCAACTTGATTTGTGAGGGGAAAACAGTATATACAATACGGTGTTGGGAAAATTTTATTCTTCATAAATTAGCATATTAAGTACAATAAAATGATGTTTTGGCAGAAAATAAAAGTGTTTTAAAAAGTAATGTTTGGGGGAATATTGGTATATTTATATTTAAAAGATGGGAAAACACAATGTACATTGAACACCAAGACACCTTTCCATTGACGTGTCTTGGACTTTCCACCGCCAACTAGAAGTTGAAATATTGCAATACTTTCGGGATTTTCAATCAAACAAGTAAATATTATGAAATTAATTTAATTTATCCAAAAATGACTGTCAATCGGATTTCGTCGAAAGAAAGTTACGGTAAAACTTAAAATCTGTTACATCAACAAGCAATACAAGCGCTGAAAGCCATACCACGTTTTACACTATTACTTTTTTATAGTTGGTACAGTTGCTAAAGAGCTTTCAAGGTAAGCTATTCTAAAACTAACAACCATTATAAACGCAGCAATAAGATTAACGTATGTTCCTCATCAGTGGAAGGTGGCGGAAATTGTGATGATTCCGAAACCTGGAAAGCCAGCCCCAGAAAAAACATCATACCGTCCAATATCGTTACTGCCCGTCCTAGCTAAGGTATTTGAAAGAATTATTTTGACAAGACTTATGACAGTAATTTAAGAAAAAATTATTATACAATTGCATCAGTTTGGATTTCCGCAAAAGCACTCGACAATAGATCAGGTGCACAGATTGACAAGACTGTAGAAAAGGCCTTGGAAGAAAAAAATATATGTTCGGCTTTATTTTTAGACGTTGCTCAAGCTTTTGATAAAGTTTGGCATGTTGGAATTAATGATAAATTAAAAGATATACTTCCGCAAAAATTGAGTAAATTATTAAGTTCGTATTTAGCAGATAGACTTTTTAGAGTTCGGATGACTTCAGAATATTCAGAGTTAAGGAACATCAAAGCTGGAGTGCCTCAAGGTAGCGTACTTGGACCTATACTGTATTTGATCTATACTCATGATTTGCCTCAGGATAGTGACGTCTTGATTGCCACTTTTGCTGATGATACGGCTATCCTGGCTGTAGGGAAAGATGTAGGAGATGCAACAGATAAACTACAAAAGGCGGCTGACCATGTCACTGCTTGGACTCAAAAATGGCGTATCAAGATTAATGAGACAAAGTCAGTACATGTCAACTTTACAAATAGAAAATGTGATTACAAGCCAGTATAATTGATCAAAATATAGTACCTCATGCCAACAGTGCAAAATATCTTGGTATGACCCTTGATGCTAAGCTACGTTGGAAGGAACACGTCAAGAAGAAACGCGAACAACTGGACATTCAATTAAAGAAAATGCATTGGCTGATTGGAAGAAAGTCAAAACTATCAGTACATAACAAACTAGTGCTATACAAGTAAGTGCTAAAACCTGTATGGTTATATGGTATACAGCTTTGGGGATGCACTAAGAAGTCTAACATCAAAATTATTCAGACCTTTCAAAATAAAGTATTAAGGGATTTAGTGAAAGCTCCTTGGTATGTCAGTAATGACACTAATCACAGGGACTTGAAGATCGAAACGGTAGAGGCCGAAATACAAAAGCAAGCTAAAAAGCAAGAGTCTCGACTCCATCAACACCAAAACGTTGAAGTACTTCAGCTGCTTGACAACGCAGAGTTAGTGCGACGCCTTAAAAGACTGAAGCCTTTTGAGTTGGTTTAATGTTCACAGTTGTAGGTGTGGAGCTGTGAACATTGGGAGATAACCTTATAAACTGTCACGATTGTTTGTTAGAAAATAAGCTGCTGGTTAGCTGATAAAGCTAGTTGTAGTTCAATAAAATATATACATATATAAAAAAAATGGTACAACAACATTGCAACTTTTATGAGCGAGTCTTTTAACGATTGTTCATTTACTGGAAGACATGAGTAATTATGAGCAATAAATTATAATTTTGAGTTTTGGTTTTTTGTTTTGCTTTCAAATTATGATGATATTTTTTCGAGTGTTTGCTGTTTCGACTAAAATCAACACTAAATAATATATTTTTTAAATATATATATGTTCTATATTAATAATAGGTTATTTACCTTATATATCATCCGTCAACAATCCAAATTTTTCCTTTGTAGGATTACCGGTTTCAACGGTATACCGTCATCTTCAGATCCTTATTATGTTCCTTACTCTCCGCCTGTTCCGCCTGTAATTACTCATAGACGACCGCCTCATAGACGGTGTACAGAATAGACGACCGCCCGAATTACATGTTCGACCGGCGCGGCAATAATAAACCTTCTCGTTGACCAGCATAACGATTCGCTGTACTATAATGTACCTGTATATGTCTTAGTGTGACGGTTTTTGTAATAATTTTAATCTGTTTATTTGTTTCGTGTTTGTGATCTTAATATAATGTGACAAATGTTTTAAATGTGCCAAATGTGTAAAGAAGACGATGCCAGAACAGCCGGAAAGTAAGGAACACAAAAAGGATCTGAAGATGACGGTATACCGTTGAAACCGGTAATCCTACAAAGGAAAAATTTGAATTTTTGACGGATGATATATAAGATAATTAACCTATTATTAATATAAATCAAATATACAATCCAGGAAGCTAAAAAACAATATGTTTAAGATATATATGTTCACCTTTGAAAATTGTTTAAAAAATTATAACACTGTAATACATAATAAAAGAGTTCCGTAACGTTACACTGGGCCACAGCTGTCCGTACCAACTGGGCCACAATTCTTTCCTTTCACGAATAATAAGCTAACCATTAGAACATAATTATAATTTACTTTTTAATAGCTGTCTATGTAATTAATTTTGAGATTAGTTGATATTTTGCAGTAAGTAACGACAAGCATACGGAAAAAGTTGTAATATTAATTTATCAACAAAATAATATAGAACTTCTATAAAATTAAATTATATCCCAAGTAAATATCACTACAACGCTAAACGCAATGCAACAGAAATTACCATTAAAATGTTTTATCATAAAAAATAATTAACAATACAGTCAAACATGGGTTATAACTATTATGAACCGAGTGTATTACAGTTTTGTAATAAAAATGTTTTATAGTAATACAATGTTTTGAAACCTGACCGATGATTAAGTTTTATTGTCAGTTTATATTGCAGTATACATTTGTATTAGATTTTCAGTACACAAAAATATGCGTTTAATTTAACCAATATTTTTAGATTTTAACAGTGTAACTGTTCAGGTTTAGATGAATATTATATCAACTTATAAAAGCAAACAAAATGGCTATTGACCTTTATATTTAAACATGAATGGGAGAAGTAATTATGCTCAGCTTGTGTTACTATACCTACAATCTATAAAGGACAGAACAAAATAACAATTGTTATCCATTCATATAACTAATAGTTTATGAATCAAATTGTATGCATATTCAAAATATTAAACGAATATAATAATTTTAATAAAATATCATATTCTCCTAGATTAGTAAAACAATTTTATGTAGGTGTTCCAAAAAACCTTTGTGAAGACAGTTGTCAAGAAAAGAAAAAATACTTAGCAACAGGTAACCACTCTACTACAAGCTGCAAAAAATAATTAATTTGTGTATAGTATATTTTATTAAGTTGAAGTTGTACAAATAATTTATTAATACAATAGAGTAAGTGTATTTTCAGAATAAATTTGTAGAAATCTGTTAATATTATTATTTGTAACAAATTATAATAAAGGAATTTATGAAACAAATTATGAGCCTAAACATCGTTTTCCATGTACGTATACAAATTTGTTGTTGTTTAAAAATGCTCATAGAGTTTTGAGTTTAGATTATAAATCTTGTTTTATCCATAAGCTTATTCGAGATATCTTTTGTCATAACATTGAAATAAAATTCTTGAACAAACTTTCAAAATTTCCTGAATAGTTGATAGCTAAAAGAATAATGGAAATATATTAGAAATACAGTCATGTAGTCAGCATAATACATTTTAATACTCATTTGAAACACCAGTTTTTATTTTTGTAATTGTGTTAACATAATTTTTGGTAATAATATAAAAGCCCCATTCATTATTAAAGTAATGGTTAGCAACGAATATGTAAAAATGTATTATTGAAATTTAAGTTTATACAGAACACATGATGGGTCGTAAAAGGCTTGATTAGTTTTTATAAATACAGCATGGTACTGTCAGCAGATGACTTGAATGCATGCGAGGGGGCAGTGGGGTGCGGGAAAGAGTTCTCCCATCACAGCACTAACTAGTGGTAGGGGCTGCCGTCATTATGAAAACCACGCTACTATTGGTGAGGCTTGGGGACAAGACTGCTCTATCAAATAGCGGCCGCATTCCATACGAAAGCATTCAAGTCATCTGCTGACAGTACACGGATGGCTAGACAACAAAAAGAAGTACAGGTGCAGGGGTCTGTTAGGAAATCTAAGGCATGGATGCGTGCTTCCAATGGGAAAGCACCCGAGAGTATTTCTAACACATGAATAAAGAGATCTGTATATACTCAAACAGCCAGGCGGCTTTGAAATCCTGAGATTGTATGAGTTCAGTTCAAAACTAGTCTGGAAATGTGTTAAGTCAACAGTACAGCTGCAAGTCTCAACAGGATTACGGTCTTTGGATACCAGAGCATATTGGGATAGGTCCAAACGAGTGTGAACTGATCTGTGGCATATCAAAGACAACAAAACTATTCAGACTGTCGCCAATTGAGCACGGAAGGAGGTGGAAGAGAATCACAAGCTTGAAGATGAGAGTAAACTATGATGTTTTGGTCCATCTAGGCAAATAGCAGCTGACATCCTTACGCTGAGCAACTGCAATGTAAAGAGGCTGGTGGCTCCAAGGCAGGACATGGCCACTTAAAATACTCATGCAAAGAATCCGCACCACATGATTCTGATCTATGAGTGTGAGCGGCTCAAACAGGAGAGTTATGTTATGTATGCAAAGCTATAAACGAAGGACAAAACATCTCCCAGAACAATCTCGTCGTAAGGATCCTTAGGTTCACTGATCTTATGGACCTTGATAAGGGTGAGTATGGGTTTAACAACCTTTATGTGGGAGTGCAGTAAGCCATTTAGGCTAAAGTATATAATGATTAGACAGCCAACTTAAAAACAAGAAGAAACCCAAACATTTACAATAACAATATGTGCATATTACAAAGCTAACGAAATAAATAAGAGGCTTGTCCAGAAAGTATGTGCCGTTTTGGGAAAAAAACATACAGACAATTGTTTTTCAACAAAATGTATTTCTGCAAGAAAAAGGATATCTTAAACTATTTTTCTACATAGTTTCCAAAATAGTTTAGACATTTGTCGTAGCGATTAACCAACTTCTATATACCCTCTTCATAGAAAGATGCCGCCATTGACGAGAACCATTGCCGCGCACCGTCTTCAGCGTCGTCATCGCTGTCAAAGCGGCGCCCTCCGAAATCCCGCTTCAAGTGGAAAAACAAGTGGAAATCAGAAGGTGAAAGATCAGGGCTGTATATCAGATGGTCAAATTGCTCCCAACCAAATTCTTAAATAAGGTTTTGAGTGGCACCAGCAGAATGGGGACGTGCGTTGTCATGGATCAACACAATGCCTTCACTAAGCATTCCACGTCTTTTGTTCTGAATCGCACGCCGAAGTTTTCTCAGTGTTTCACAATATCGTTCCGCATTGATTGTTTCCCCTCTGGATAGAAAATCAACAAGCAGAATGCCCTTTCTGTCCCAGAACACAGTGCACATGATTTTTCTTGTCGACAAAGTTGTTTTGAACTTTTGTTTTTTGAGGGATAGTGAGTGTCTCCACTCCATTGACTGTTGTATGGACTCTGGAGTGACATGACAAACCCAAGTTTGATCACCTGTAACAATCTTGTTTAAGAATTCGTCTCCTTCATCACTGTAACGGGTGAGAAAAGTCAATGCACTGCCAAGTCGCTTCTTTTTGTGTACATCCGTAAGCATTTTCGGAACCCAACGGGAACACAACTTGCCCATCATTGAATTGCCGTACCCATTTTCTTACCATTCCATCACTTTCTCCATAAACTTCTGTAAGTCGGCGATGAATTTCAGCAGGCCTCGTGTTCCTTGCGTTAAAAAATCGTATTACAGAACTCACTTCACAGTCCGCGGGATCAGAAATAGTTTTAAACATTTTGAGTGTACACTAACTAACTAATGTAAACACAACAAAATTTTGCCGTAATTTCAGCAGCTGTTCAACAATGAACCAAGGAGATTAGAGCGCTTGCGCGGAACATCGTCGCTAGCGCTGTGCCGGCGGTAGAACGAAACTGTACTTACTTTCTGGACAAGCCTCGTAGTTTATGTCGTTGCCAAATATTAAGTATTTATATACCAACTAAAGTTCATGTACATATTGATATTGTTTCTTTAGAGAAGGGTTGTTAACAATAAGAAAACACTCTCCAATTAACAACTTGCCAGAGTTTACTTTACACAGTGACACTTTGAAAAAAAAAAACGGGTTTGTTTGTAAAACATCTTGAAGTAGAACAGTAATAATTGGTTGTCACTAATGACGTTGCTAACAAAAACCAGTTTAAACATGAACAACTCATTTACATTGAAACTGGTTGATCTATTATTTTACTTACCCTTAAATAAATATTACGTTTTCATAATCATATATTTGTACAATATTATCGATAGTAAGTTTGGTTACTATTATCTTTCAATTAAGGTTTACTAAAATTGTTATTCAAATTACTTTTCATAGACCATGTAAATAAATTGTATAAGCTGTTACGATTTTACGAAATTATCATATAATAGGGGAAACCCCTGCGTGCTCAGCTCGCCAACCCCGTTAGAACCTTATTTATACGTAATCATGTTATGTTTTCTTTACAGTAAAGGTGTAGGATTAATAATAACCTCAAAGCTAACATGGTAAATAATGTTAAACGTTCAAAGCAAATCATTTCGTACATTTTTTATTAACAGTTATAATAAAGGTTAAAAGAACCAGCAAGGCTCAGGTTTTCACTTCAATAAAAACCTAACCTAAAAGTTAGAAATACAAATAATTTCTTCAAAGTTTGAAATCAGCTGTTAATGGAAATATTAGAGGAAACAGCTGTTTTATCTGTTATTTTGTTCAATTAATTGGTTGCTATGGTAATGAATGTAAATACATGTGTTGGTTCATCAATCTAGGCCTAACCCAAGAATTTTTTCCGACTAAATTTACAAATATTTAAATAAAAAATGTTTTCATCAAAATGAATTATAGCCTATGTTACTCAGGGATAGTGTAGATTTGTATTAGTAAAACTAGTTTTTTCAATCGGTTCAGTAGTACAAGAGATTACCCCCTACATACAAACAAACAAACAAACAAATTCGACCTCTTTTTAATATTAGTATAGATTGTAACAGCTATGAATAAATCTCATTTACTGAAATTATTTTCTACTGGCTCGTGGTTGGAAAATGCACAGGCAATACGTTTTGTAACTAATGGTAGCCGTTTTTAAATGTCATCCAATCACGGGCTGAGTTGAGAATGTTCTAGGCTAGTTCAGCAGCAGGGTAGTTACCCGATGTAGGCTACGCTTCTGAGAGATGCAAGTTTATCCTGTGTGTACCAGAATGTATTCCGCTCGTCTGTTACATTATCTTTATATAATAAAAGTAAATAATGTTTCACAATGCTTACGTTCTTAATTGTTATTACGCACCCTGCGGTCACAACTCTAGGTTAATCAATACATCTGAGGTTATTTGCTCTTCAGTGGGAAGTACCATTGAATTTTTCGACAAGCGCATAATGAAAAACATAATTAATTAATAAAACGCTAAACATATTTGCTATAGTAATTACTTCCTCGGACGACTTTGACTATATGAATTAAATACGTAATTCATGCCATTCGTTTCATTTATTGAAATTGCTTGGAACTTAGTTACTTATAGTCTTGCCCCAGACTTTTCTGGAATGTTTTTGATTGTATGTTTTACTAGGGGAGACCCCTGCGTGCTCCGCACGCCAACCCCCAATGGAACCTTCCAAAAACATATGTTATGTTTTATTTATAATAAAGGTGTACGATTAATAATAACCTCAAAACTAAGATGGTAAATAATGTTAAATGTTTAAATCAAATTGTTTCGTATATTTTATAACATCAGTTATAATAATGGTTAAAAGAACCAGCAAGGCTCAGGTCTATACTTTAAAACCCTAACCTAAAAGCTAGAAATACAAAAACAATTGCTTCAAATTTTTAAATCAGCTGTTAATGGAAAATTGGAGCAACCAGCTATATTACGGTATCTGTTATTTTATTCAATTTTGGTTGCTATGGTAATAAATGTAAATACATGTATTGGTTTATCATTCTAGGCCTAACCTAAGAGTTTTTTCTGACTAATTTACTAATATTGAAATAAAAAAAAGGTTTTTATCGAAATTAATCATAGCCTATGTTACTCAGGGATAGTGTAGCTTTTTATTAGTAAAACTATTTTTTCAATCGGTTCTGTAGTGCCAGAGATTACCCCCTACATACAAACAAACAAAAAAACAAACTTTACCTCTTTATAATATTAGTATAGATCAAATGTTTTAATGTAAACTACAGAACAGCTGTTTTATGTTTTTAATTTATTTAATACCAAATGTTTTAATGTAAACAAAGCAGATATTTTTAAATTCTCATGTATTTATTATGGGGATTTTTCGTTTTTCGGGGACCCCAAAAACCCCTTAGTTTTTAATTTTAGGAAAAACTTATATTTTTCCCTCGTTCCTTGAATCGATACCTTTAATTTGATACCTCTCCCATAATCCTCTGATTTACCAAATTCCCACAATTTTGAATCTAAAATTTCGCTTACAGAATTATATATAAGGATTTGCACTCCAAAAAGCAACCAAAATTATCCAAGTGACTGTTAAGACACTTCCGCAAGCTGAAACTTTTTCATGGATGAAAGCAAGTATCCGTATTTGATGTATCAATATTTAGATGAAGAAGAGATTCCAGGAAATATTACAATAACCTGTCAACTATTCAAATAAAGTCTAGTCACTACACTAATACAGTGCATTTTAACTGAAAGTATTTGATCATTTCATCGAGTAAAGAACATGCTAGAAACAAAAATTATACCTATAGCCCAGTCGGTATAGGTTACAACTACCAGTAATTTGCAATACGGCTGAATTTTTTTTTATAAGTACATTAAAGTATGTAGATTAATATAAAAAAAAGTTTACCAGTCTATCGATTTCCCAAAGTCGAAAAAAAATCGATTATCATTGTTTTTTCGATTATTCTTAATATTTCAAGCTGGGATGAAGATAGAGAAAAATTAAAAATACCACCGTGTAGGGAAGGTATTTTTCAACAAAAAGGTCGTATGTATTTATTTAGTCCGAGAAATGGTTAGTCTGGAAAAAATTCGATAATGCAGGTATGTATTTTGCAGCAGGGGAAATCACTAAAAGGGGACGCTTCGTATTCATATACGAAGCGTTGGCTCATTCTAAATTGGCCGAATTTTAATATATCGAATTGAAACTTGACATAGGAGTTAAAATATATATTTTAAACATTTATGCTGAGTCTCAGTTTGTTATCTTGAAAATTACCCGATCTAGGAGTCGATTTCGATTATCGATTTTACTAGTACCGGACTCACGAACTAATTTCAATCTATTCCAGTTTCGTCAATTTTTGGAATATCAACATCAAATTTGTTTTACAAGTTGAGTACACCAGTATAAATATTCTTAGTAGTATGAACGATTTTTTTAATGTTATTTTTAAAAACGAGGCGCTTGAAAATGGTCTTCTGTTTTACCTATCTCGTTTTAACTATAACACTTTTGGATTCAACGACTCCATTTTCGACATTTTTGAACATATCGATTTAAAAATTGGTACAGAAGTTAAAAACACAATTGTTTTTTGCTACACTTATTTTAAAAACTATATTTAAAAAATTGACTAATCTGCAGCCGATTAACTCAAGCGTTTTGATGAAAAATCTAAAAAGGTCTAAAATTATACTTTTTTAAGTTACTTGTGCTTTGAAAAGTAAATAATAAAAAAGGTTTATACTCCTTGATCTTGTTTGAATATATATATTTAACTTGTAAAAAAACTTTCAGGTCGATATTTTGAAAATTTTCTAAACTGGAGCTGTTTAAAATGAATTGGTGGGTCCGGTACTACTAAAATCGAGAAACCCATTAATAAGTCAAGTGGCTCTAGATCGGGTAATTTTCAAGATAACAAGCTGAGACTCAGCATAAATGTTTAAAATATATATTTTAACTCCTATGTCAAGTTTCAATTCGATATATTAAAATTCGGCCAATTTAGAATGAGCCAACGCTTCGTATATAAATAAGATGTCCCCTTTTAGTGATTTTCCCTGCTGCAAAATACATACCTGCATTATCGAATTTTTTCCAGACTAACCATTGCTCGGACGAAATAAATACACATGCCCTTTTTTTGATGAAAAATACCTCCCCTACACGGTGGTATTTTTTATTTTCCTCTATCTTCATCCCAGCTCGAAATATTAAGGATAATCGAAAAATAAATGATAATCGATTTTTTTCAACTTTGGGAAATCGATAGACTGGTGTAAACTTTTTTTATGTTAATCTACATACTTTAAGGTACTTATAAAAAAAATTCAGCCGTATTGCAAATTACTGGTACTTTTGGTCTAAATTGACCTTTACCGACTGGCCTACTAGTGTTTTTGATTGAAATCATTTTTAATCAATTACTATAAATGCTATAAATATGATGTCAGCAGTCCGTTGTTTTAGCTACAGCGCTTATACGCGTAACACATTATACAACACTGAACAAGTATATCTCGTCGTAATAAATGTATAAACATATTTGTGGCCTTATTATTTAGGTTAGTCCTACACTGCAGCACGTATACGAGCACCGATGATCGGTAAAATACAATTTATTGTTCAACATTTTATTGCTTGTGTTGTTTTTATAATCCATTGTGGTCTAATAGATTTATGTGGTCCCTTTTTGGAATTTTATTGTGTAATATCTGTAAATTTGCGGATTTTTTCAAGGCTAAAAACCTGAGTGGTTATCGTCCCATGGAAACCAGAGATAATTTATATAATGCTCATAAACTAATTAAATAATTTGAGATACAAAAACTCAAACACGGATCCGAAAATTCAACATTTAATTTTGACACACCATTGAAACTAGTAAAATTAGGCATAGCAATACATAATATAGTACAATAATATATAAAATAAAATAATAATAAAACATATAATGAATAAATACAATAAGGAAAAAGAAAATAGGGCAACACTAAATTAACTTTAAATGTCACCAATCACATTCAAATGATTTAGAAACGCTAACGCCATGTGGGTACCGATGGGGTACCCAGCATCGTCTGAATGCAATTAGGTAGGCAAAACCTTTTACGAAAGTGCTTTAATTTTCTACACTCTAAAAGAAGGTGCTTGATGGAAAGAAAATTACTAAAGTATGGACAAAATGTGGTTCCCATGATGAATCAGAAACCCACGAGTTAACACTGAATGGCCAATGCGTAGACGACCAATCACCACTTCCTCCATAACAATAATATAATTCCACTTTGTTAATTATATGCTCCGCTTTGTTTTACTCTGTGCCGGTATTCTTTGTGGTTTGTGAGATATGTAGGCCTACTTTGAAACATATTTTTAAGACCTTTTATAAAATAAATATATTTTATTGCAGTCTTTGCAGGAGAGCTTGTGTGTTCCTCTATCTGACATTCTGAAAATGTGTCGTTGTTTCAGGAAATTACTTAAATTGCTCCAGGATCAACTAGAGTCCTTGGAAAGTATTGCAAATGAGTAGCCCTGGAATGCGGTTGAATTTAATTTTTATTTGGAATTTTCGCTAGTGGAAACAGGTTTATTGATTTCTTTCTGTGTTTGGTTATTATTTTTCTATTAATGTGGTACCATATCCATTAGGATAGCGTAATATGTTTTATTGTTTAGATTTCATTGTTTTTTTTCTTCTTAGTTCAAAGGAATAGGCCTAATAATATCGCTTTGTATGAAGCTGTTGTAAGCTGCCAGGTTGTATGATATCGGATGGTTAGAGGTATTATGAATTGTGTCGGTTTCCAGAATATTTTAAATCGATGTTTGCTATTGATTTGACGATGGTATGTGGAGAAAATGTCGATGCTTATCGTTGTTTTCGATTTGGGTAGTGAACTTCAATGTTGTTTATGGGAGTGTTGTTGGGGTGAATGTTGTTTATGAAATTAGTTAATTTGCTTTTCTGAATTAACAATGTTCGACAACAGCTTGTTTACAATAACGGGTTGATGACAACCAGTTCAATGTATTTATTATATATTATTAAACAGCACAAGGCAACACGAGTTAAAGAATTAAAAAAAAAAGAAAAGTGGATTATTAATTCATTTCTAATATTACCGCAAGATTGGGCTGGTTGCCCAATTCTATTCAGAAAACGTTAGATGACTATTTATATGTTATTGGAATTTTTACTTAGACTCCGAATATTTGTAATTTACTAACGTAATTTTTAGTAAACAGATATTCTTAGTTTAAGACTTTATGTTTAACATTTAATTTAACTTGTTTTGACTTTTTAGTAAAAATAAAATCATCCAAGAAATATACATATTTGTCCGTAGTGGTATAGTTTTCCTTTATACATTTCAGTGAGGGAGATTTGTATGAATATTTATATTGAAATTCTTTAAAAATAGTTCCCTTACTTTACTTTTTACACTTAAATTTAGTAATCCTCTTACAAAACAACAGTATTTACAATATACAATGTGAACGCAGTCTACTACTTTGGGATTAGTTTAAGTTTAAATTTGGGACCTAGATATATATAGATATATTAAATTAATTAAAATAACTAATAAAATTAAATTAAATATATCTTTAATCTATACTAATATTAAAAAGAGGTAAAGTTTGTTTGTTTGTTTGTAGGGGGTAATCTCTGGAACTACTGATTGAAAAAATAGTTTTACTAATAAAAAGCTACACTATCTCTGAGTAACATAGGCTATAATTCATTTGGATAAAAAACATTTTTTATTTAAATATTTGTAAATTTAAATACTACTAGGCTGATAAATCAAGACATGTATTTACATTTATTACCATAGCAACCAATTGAATAAAATAACAGATAACAGCTGTTTGGTCTAATATTTCCATTAACAGCTAATTTCAAACATTGTACTACAAACTTTTACGTTAGGTTTTTATTTAAGTGTAGACCTGAGCCTTAGTGGATCTTTTAACCTTTATTATAACTACTGTTATAAAATATACGAAATAATTTGATTTGAACATTTAATATTGCTTTAGGGTTATTATTAATCCTACACCTTTATTATAAAGAAAACGTAACATGATTTTGTGTATAGAAGGTTCCAACGGGAATGGCGTGCGGAGCACGCAGGGGTTTCCCCTAGTACTTTATAAAATATGTGAAAAGTAATTTTCCCTATCATGAATACAGATTTGTACTCGTTTCAAGACATTCTTAAACCATTGTTTGATGTTTGTTTCTAAATTTTTAATTTGCTTATCTCTTCGACTTGTATGCTAATCGTTTTCAAAGACTAATCTTTGAAAAATCCGCAAAGGTCTGATGCTGTAAGATTTGGAGATCTTGGAAGCCCCAACTCTTTTGATACTAAATGACGGTAGAAAAATCCTGTAGCTTAAATACCATTATTTTCTACATCGCTACGTTGCGTATCCTGCTGCAAGCTGAAAGCAATATTAATTTATGCTCGCCAACATTACAATACATCATTGAAGTAAGCCACGATAAACTAAAGGATTAACAGTCTAAAACTCACCGTATTTGTATCAAAGTCACAAATATGAAACCCTAGAACCGTCAGACGGTACATAATGTACCGTCACTGCAACCACATTTGTAACGAGTTATTGTATTTAATATTTGACTTATTTATTTCTTTGATTTATTCTCTACACGTTGTTATAAAAATATTTAATTTTAGGTCAAAGCAAATATTCCTAAATTACTTTTCAAACCAGGCCTAGTTTTGTTAGCACACTTGTAGTTGGAACATAAAAACTGGTGTTTTCAAATAAGAAATTTGAAATTCATAAATGTTTTTATACAGTTTTATTTAGAACTAAATTACAAAACTTTTTTACATTAATGGAAAAAATTACAAAGAATGTTTACTACTTTTTATGTAGACCTAAAGTTGAACTTTTATTTTTCGAAAATGAACATTTTTGTTTCTTGAACTAATAATTTTGTAAATTTTTCATCTATCATTTTTTTACTGACATATATACATTTTTTGAACCATTTTGTAAAAAAAAATCTACGGAACACTTTTGGATTGGGGTTCATTTACTATTTTTGGCGAATTTTGGAAAAATGCTTGCACACGCCAAACAATCCATTTTCGTTAAAGCCACCGGTTCTAGAGAAAAGACTAATGTAGTCCGTCTGTGAGACTTTTATAACTTTGAGCAATTTACATACTTCTTCATTAGGCGTTTCGGAACTTTATACCATGATCAGTTTCTTGCTCTATTGAGGTCGTTAACACGTTAAAATAAATATACAGTCAACATAACACAAACGCAAATATACGGGCCCAATAACGCAATAATAAATACTCCATAACCTGGCGTGTGTACATCGTCGAATAAATACAGTCACTGAGGACGTCGGACCTCTAATGTGTGGTACAGCTCAATGTTTGGTTTTCTTATCTAATGCCATTGCTTTGTCATACATCAAATTGAAATGAAAGTTCAATTGGTCATTTAACTTAAGCTCCAGATTTTTTTTCTGAGCTTTATACATTTCTAAATCTTATATTTGTTTACTCTTCTTACATATGTGTAATGGTTCGAAATAGTTTAAACATTCAGGCTTTATGAAATTCAAACACGATATTTAGTTTATATTGTAGCTATGTTTAACCTTGCCAACCGCAAAACGACCGATTTCCAGGATTGTTGGGTAATGTGGAACGAGGCAATTTCAACTTCAACCGTTTAAACTATACTATTTTAAAATTTTGTTGTACATATCAGCACTGCTGGAGTGGAAAGGTTGAAAGATAAATGTTTGCCATTAAAACAGTATTCGCCTGAAGTTCAATAACTTAAATTAAATCTTGGTAAAAATGTTTGCTTCTGATTAGAGAAGTTGTAAGCGAAAGGATTTCTTGAATAATGAAAGTCGAACATACAGACTGTAACAACTTGCGCACGCTATGAATGCTTTCTGTTTGAATACATTTGCTAACTTTAACAAAGAGAACGCGGGTTTACGTTTTCCTGACCAAGTACGTATTTAGTTGAATTGTTAATGGAATGTCCATGAACTCTCTAAGGCCACTCACATTAAATATCACTTTTTTTATTCCACTGTGTGTTTTTTAATCTTTTCTCGGATAAGCATACACTACCTTACCTTTTTTTTCTTCTTGACAGCGAGCAGTTAGATTGTTAACTGATACATTGTTACGGAAGAAATTATTGTGTAAACTTTGTTCTATGCAAGGAGATTTATAAAATAATTAAATATGTTTTTTAAATAGTAAATTTCTTTCAATTAAATAATACTAGGGGCTCTGCCCCTGGACGCTTCGCTCGCAGTTGGAAAATTCGCTAAAGAATCTCGTTAATATTTGGCTCGTTTGTACATAGGTTTGTAAAATTATGAAACCAGGCTTAAATATATTAACAGTAAATACAAGATTAATTATAACCTCAAATACATGCTTTCGAAACGTGAGAGGCTTTCATTACGATTTTAGTCCAGTTCTACTATCTTCTGTCAACTAAAGTTTTGAAACCAGGCCTAAATATAGTAAAAATTATTGCAGGATTAACATAACCTCAATACTATGTTTCAGAAATAAGCCAGGCCTATATTAAAAAATTGACTATTAGAATTTATCCATCTTTGCCAAGTTTAAATTTGTTTGACCAATTGTTAAATCAGGCCCAATTTATTTTAATTACAACATGCTAAAACAGTATAAATTAGCTTGTTTTTTAACAGTAATTAAAAACTATCCATAGAACAGCTGATTTTAGATAATACTCAATCTCAGTTCTATTCCACTCTATTTCCAACGTGCTAAAACAGTATAAATTGTATTGTTTATAAACAGCTGTTTTGATCGCTTTATTTACTATTTCGTTGTTATTTTGTAACCAACATGGCAACCCATAAGACCCTATGTTAAACATTTTCAACTTTTAAATTAGATTTTCTCAAAAAATTGCGTTTTTACACGAAATAAAGTTATATGGATGTACTTAAAAATCAAAACTACACCTAAATACAAAATTTCTTTGAATTCGTTAGAGCCGTTTTCGAGATCCGTGACAGATAGATACAAGAATTGCTCATTTAAAGTAATAGGATATATTTGCAACAAATTGGACACATTTAATTATAATTTAAAAAGTTATTGTAGTTATTAAATGAATTTGACACCCAACTACAATAAACGGTATCAGTTAACTGACACGAACTTTCTCCCAACTTACTGTAGTCAAAATAATATTGTTTTTAATCATTTTATTTTTTACTAATTTTTAGAACAAAACAAAAAAATAATATTCTACCTACGTCAATCGTATAAAAAATTATTGTCCCAGGCGGGAGTCGATCGCTCGACCTTTGAATTACTGGCCGTGCTCACTACCGTGGTGCTACCCCGTGCGGCCGCCGCCGCGATGCTAGATTGACAACACAAACTTGTTTATTTTTAAACATTTCCCCATAATAATTATAAAACGCCGAAGTTTTGATAAAAGCGGGTGGTGTCATTTTGTTTGGCATCTTAAGCACTATAAATACTGAAAATTTGATCAAAATCGTTAGAGCCGTTTTTGAGAAATTTGCATTTTTGTCGTTTTTTGATGGGTTTTTAGGGGTAAATTACCCTTAAAAATTAAAAATTCCAAAAAATGAAAAAATGCCTGGAGATATTAGGGTTTAGTACCTACATACCAAATTTCATGAAAATCGGACCAATAGTGTCCTCTCTGGTCGTGTATACATACAAACAGACAGACACCACTCTAAAAACACTTTTTTGGGTTCAGGGAGCACCAAAACAAAAAATTCCACTAAAAATATTTTTGGGTTCAGGGAGAACCAACACAGATAATTGCACTAAACAATTTTTGGGGTTCTGGGCGCACCAAAACAGATAATTCAACTGAAAATTCAAATTCGAACATTTTTACGAAAACAATACTTTCTCCATATACTACGTATAGGGTGGAGAAAGTAAAAAACAAAAGAAGCTGTTATTGGACGTCAAAGTCGTCTGATAAGACTACTTATTGCAGCTGAAACGTATTTTATTGTGCCTTTCTGACTGCAAAGGGCACACACAGCTTTGAAGCATTGTCCGTTGCAATAAAGCGACGTATCAATTTGGCTCTGAGTAGAATGGTCAAATAAAATTCTTCACCAGTTGGGAAGTGTAGACAACAATGTTGAATGTTGATACATCTTCCCTATATTATGCACTAAGTTTACTGCAATACATTGAGGGCGGTGCCACATCAAAGTGGAAATGCAATAAAACTATAAAATAAAGAATAATTACAAGAGCTATTTGTAAAATTGATAGACAAACAACCTGTTGGCTCTTACCATTTGGCACTTAACACCAGTTAACGAGAGATACAATCTAGAGAAACTTAACAAATAACAACCACTTAACACAACTCAATTACAAATAATTAATAATAATAAATAATTTTTCATTCGATAAAATTAGTTAACACGAAAAAACAGATTGGACCATAAACTAAAAATAATTAATAACGAATAACTATTAACTTTGGGTACAAAATAAAACACCAATAAAGAAAAACTCTAGCTAAAACTTAATAACAATAAAATTACAAAAACAAACAAAAACATCACAACAAAATTTAAGTAAAAACCGCCAAGCATTTCGATTAAAAAAAGGTAAATTTTTTGCACTTACCTGCAATAAAAACTTCAACTGAATTGAAGGCGCAAATGTAAGAATATTTTAAAGTATGTGTAAATCTGTAAATTTAACGTTTATGTATATGTTTTATTTAGATGCTAGTCTGCACCAAATATTCGTGCTGAGCAAAAGTCTAATTTGGTAAAGTCACTTTTAATAATATGTAATGAATTGAAATGGAATGAGGTAATAACCTCATTTAACTTATTTCAAAAATATATTATTGAAATATTTAAGTATTGTTGATTATATTAGGAATTTGTGTACCTTGGAAGTGTTTACAGGGATGTACCATGTGCTTATAAATTTTACTCTGGGTAATGAACTTGCTGTGGGGGAGGGGGGGGGTAACGTATCTTGCCACATGGGATCCAATATTGATTTTACAGAGGAAGTTCACTAAAATAATAATCAAGAAACCCTCAAGTGTGCATTAAGTTCCGTTGTTTGGAACCTAGCCATTTTGCCGTTAGAATGTATTTAGAAGAGTTTAGTGATGAGTATATTTTTCTAAAATAAGTGGAAATTATATACAGGGTGTACAAAAAGTCCCGCACTGGTTTAATATTTCGTATACAAAGAAAATTTGAAGGTAGATGTGATTGAGGAGCCTACTCTATGTAAAAATACTATTTTATTAAGATTTCAAAAAAATTATCCTCCATCTTGGATCTGCTATTTTGAATGTAGCTTTGTTTTTTTAAATGGAAAGGTGGTCTTGTGATACATCATTTCGATGTAGAATTTCAAGAGAAAACCAACGGTTAAATTTGCACATCCATATCTTATACCGATTAAAAATGGCGGTCAAAATCAACGAAATCGTGTTTTCCGTTTTTGACCCATTTTGCTGTACTATTTTTATTCAAAATACTACTTATTATTATTTTTGGATTTAGAATTAAATAAGCTTTCAAAAGATATGCCACACAACTATATTTGGTTGAACCACTCGAAATCAATTTTGAAAAATCAAAATGGCTGTAACTCGAAAATTTAAAATACTCCCAAATATCGTTGTGTGGCATATCGTTTGAAAGCTTACTTTCTTCTAAACCCAAAAAGAATAATAATAAAATTAGTATTAAAAAACAAAAAAATAGTACAGCAAAATGGGGCAAAATTGGAAAACAAGATTTCGTAGTTTTTTGGACGCCATTTTTAATCGGTTAAAGATACGGATGTGCAAATTTCACCGTTGGTTTTCTCTTAAAATTCTACATTAATATGATGTATCACATGACCAACTTCCCATTAAAAAAAACAAAGTTACATTCAAAATGGCGCATCCAAGATGGAGGATAATTTTGTTGAAATCTTAATAAAATAGTATTTTTTACATAGAGTAGGTTCCTCAATCACATCTACCTTAAAATTTTCTTTAAATACGAAATATTAAGCCAGTGCGGGACTTTTTGTACACCCCGTATATTACCACATCACTATAAAGGCAAGACTATGAAATAAGACTGAAATATTTATTTCAAAATCAAAGTAAACAATATACAGGTGTCTCAGAGCTATCTGGAACGGCACTGTAGAATTTGTTCCTAAGCTAAAAATTAAGATAAAAAATAAACACAGCTTCGTAAAAGCTTCGTTTGAAATTTATAAGGCATTTTGTTTAAAAAAAAACTTTGGAAGTTTAACTTATAAGATATTGACTTTAATTTTGGTGTACAAATTTGTTGTGTAACTTTTACCTGGGTACACATTGTCTTGTATATTTTAAAAATTTCGGTCGTATAAATGTTTTGTGTTAAATATCTCTAATAATGTTAACGGGCGCCATTTTGAAAATTTGCAGGTTACAGTTCTGATTTTGTGTACTTTGGTGAAAGTTTACATACAAAATAAGTGCACCAAATTTGAACTGAGAATCTAATCTACTTCCAAAGATACAATTTTTTTTTTGTATTATATAAAGTTTTCCTCTAACTCTTTCCTTTACTCCTTACAGATTTACTTAGGTTTATATTTCAGATGAAAATATTTGTTTTAAATTTAGCGTCCGTCTTTAATTTAAAAAATTATTTTAATAAGATGTTAGTTAAAATTTTTACTAGTTTAATGCTACAGTGCAAAATATAATATAAATGCACCAAAACATTTATTATACTTTGGTATCATTAATGTTGTAACAGGAAAATATTTGCCTGTACTTAGCTTACCTAATAGAATATTTTGTCAGTCAACATGACAGGCTATTTTGTTTATAAAATCCCAGAACTAATTTAAATATGATATATCCACGTTTTTAAATAATATAATTTGAAACAGAAGCACTTGTGGGACTATCTTGTTGAAACTCTAAGTTTATATATTTCCCATGTAATATACGATACACTGCAGCCTTAGGGTTTGTAATATTACATAGAAATGAATGCAAATAGCTCAAATGGGATTGCTGTTACATATTTAGATAAGCGAGGGATCCCAGAGGGTATTACAGTTCTGTAGAAGAAAATTTCTTTACAAGAATAAATCTTTTTACTGCAAAATTGTTTTAGTACTGATAAAGTAACTTGTCGAATAAAAAAATAAAGGAAATATTTTTTTGTTACGAATTTACTACAGTTTATTACAATAACTAAACAATCAGTTGATCCCAGAAAGTATTAATAGCTGTTGATAAATCTTTCAATATTTCTTTGCATTGCTCTTATGTAGTAAGAAAATGGTTTTAGAACTTATCAAACAGAAATTTGCATAAGTAACTTGTCGAACTTAAAATAAAGAAAACCAATATTTCAAGTAATTTATAACAATAATAATTGAACAATAAATTGGTTGCACAAAGTAAACAGCTGTTGGTTAATCTTTGAAAATGTCTTTGCATTGCTCTTATATAGTAAGAACATTGTTTTTAGTAGATCTACTTTAAAATGAAGTTTAAGCATTTTAATATTTTACTTTCAAGTTAAACACAGTGATACTACAGTTTCTACGTTATTACAAAGAGATTTCGTTAGTAAAGAAAGCAAAGATACCTTAAGCATAAAAATGAGAGAGAAACACGCAAATAGATGAATGGAGTTGCTGTTAGTTATTCAATATTTGTAAAATTAAAAAGGTATTGTTAAACTCTTTAAAATTGCATTACGAAAATATATTATCTTTTATCGAACAATTGTACTAGAATTTCCAATGAAAATTAATTATTCAATTATCTTGTGGAAAGTTAAAGTCTGGAGTGCCAGTTTAAAATTTTTTCAGCGTATTTACTAATTCTGATTGCTGTTTTTGTTGTTTTATATTTAAGATTTTCTGAATTAACGATGTTGCGTTTATTTACCTGTCCGTCACTATTTCACTAAGTATTGGTATGATTACAATAAAAAATTATCACCGAGAAAAGTAGGAAAACGCAAATTTGCTCATTTCGCGCTTTGTTCGGAAGCATTTGTATCATATTATATTAACTTTATTCAAAAATAAAAAATATAAGAACTATAGGTTGTAATTTCTACTCTTTCAGAATCCGTTTAATAAATTTAAATTGGGCCACTCAGGTTAATGGGGCGCATTATACAAGATAATGGCCTAAATTGGTTTTACTGCTATTGTGTAAAAACTATTAATGCGACAAATTACATCTTACGTCTGTTTGAAACACTCGTAATAAACCATCGTTTTCCGAAAGATCTGCCCCTAATATTGTAAATTAACAGAAATATGAATTTAAAAAAAAAATCGTAATTATTAAGCTTTTCCCCGAATTTCTCGGTGAAAAATCGTCCGATCGGGGTATATAAAAAACTATTTTGTAGGTTTTTAATTATCTACAAATTTGCCGTTGGAAGTATTGTGATCTATTCATATAGTTTTATAATAGCAATTAAAACCCTAAAAAATACCTAATTAATTGTTATTTTTGTTTATTAAAAAATGTGCATAAATCTCCTTCCTTGATAGTTTTTGTATTTTACGGACATACGTGCTACCATTAAAGTAACTGAGGATGTAGCTTGCTGTGAAATTCAATAATAAAATTAGCCTTGTTTTGCTCTATTGGCTGGGCTAACAATAAAGTGTCACTTCACGCGTGCATTAAAACATCAGTTTATAATGCAATATGATAAAAAGGTATTTGTGCTGCAGGCGAGTGTGGTTATATACAGTCGAGCCTAGACATAACAGTGTGTTGGTCCGTTATCGTATAATGCCTTGAAGCTGTACTAGTTCATAGCATAAATATAAAGAAATGTAATTTCAAACTGCACTTGTAATTGTTTCCTGGGTAAAAGGGCCGGCACTCGAATACCATTTATACCATTGATTATTTCAAAGTATTAATAAAATACAAGTAATGGTAATTTCCTTTAACCGATTCACTAAATTGTTTATTTTTTATTTTACTCCTTAAAATTTTATATTGAAAATGTATTTAAATATACATTTTATTTAATACATTTCTCTGTAATTAAATATAATAATCAAGTCATAACGCAATCAGTGTGTTGTTTAGCATACAAACTCTCTATTGAGTTTACTAATAATCGTAGTCAAGTTTTCAATTGTGTACAGAGTCTCTTTTCTGTTGTTTTCAATTTTAAAGACTTTGTCTTCATTGTATAAACTTAACAACTTTATGTTCTACGCTCTGTTGAGAGTTTTTCAATAGAATAATTTGTGCACCTTGATTCTAGCCCCAGCACTTATTGTGGCACCTTGAAGACAGAAAAACAAAATACTGTGTTGTATGCAGTGTTCGTAGTGAAATAGGAACCCGAAAACGAAGAAAGTTTTTCTGCAAAACATGCGAATGTCAGCCAGGTCTTTGTGCTGGACTATGTTTTGAAAAATATCATACGCAAAAATAATTCAAGGACTAGTTTTATTGAGTAAAAGATGAACAAAAAATCAGTTTTCAGTAACAGTAATTTTTTTCTATTTTTATTTATTTATATTTTTTCGTATATAACATAATTTAATAAGTTCAATTACAACATGTTTTTCTTCATTTTATTAGTGTTTAATAAAAAAAAGCATCATTGACTTTTAAAACGATTTTGTGCTTTAATTGGTTTAAAAGCCACATATTATCACATTTTCATCGGGTATACAAAAACACATGACACTTACTGATAGTAGATAGGATAACATGGCGGGCAATCTGGCAGAGAGACAGCCATGGCTGCTGGCCATACGACCTGGGAGCATTTTGAGGTAAGTGAAGCTTACAATCAAACTGGGAGTGGGGCTAGGCCAGCCAGAGGATAAAGGCTAATAATTTAAATTACATTGTGAATTCCTGACTATATTCTTAATGCGATCATGTCAACTAATCCAACTTAATTTATGTATATCTTACCTTAAGTACCTATTGTTATTTCGGTCTTTCGACCATCTTCAGGGTAATAGAATTTTCATAATAATATGAACATAGCACAAACCACAAATTTCACTCCGTGCGGAGAACGATTGACAACTTGGTCGTTAAATGCATGCTATCGTATTTCGTAGCCGTGTATATTTCATATTCTTCGAGTTCCACATTGTAAACTAAATTCTAAACCTAATAAATAATTTGATCGTTTAAACGAAACAAACATTCTAAATATGACATCTGCAAATATGGAGATTTCAGAAGGGGCAGCTAAGATAATCATCAACCAGCAAAATTTTCTATAATTTAAAAAAAAATTGCATCCATAAGTTTAAAAGCTAACTTTTGGAAAACGAAAATAAACGACAACTCAAATTAAATAAAAAGTCTAAACCTTCCAAGTTGTTTAATAGGAAGAAGAATATGGCAGCTTCCTTTACCTCTCGTTTTCTCTACATTTAACCTTCGGAATAGTATTTACAAACATTTAGGTTAGTGAAATCCTAGAAAAGTTGTTATAAACACTCCTAGATGGTGCTGATTCTCGCTTGGACATGTAATAATTTTTTAAAGTAAGTTTAAGGTTGCAAAAGATAAACGACAGAATAGTTCCAAACATTTCTGTAAGTTCTGGTCAGTTCTCATTTAGAAGAAGCAAATAATCGACGTCGCTTTATTAAACGTGACAGTAAAAGTTTATTTAAAATGTGAAAAAGTTTAAACATTAGATTTCAAGTGCAAGAATTACACTTTTTCATTTATATGCAAAGAAAATTTACACTTCAATGATGGCGGGAATTCTAATTAAAACAATCTAAAACAGGTATTACGGAACAAGCAACAAAACTAAAACTTTAATAGGAGATTTAACGTAGGCAATTAACAGCCATTATACTGAGGTTTTATAACAGCGTTGCCAGATTTGTCTGAAAGTTAGAAGTGTTACTAAACTGGAGACGTTCTATGACTAGAGACTGTAAGTAAATACGTCAAGCATTTATTATTGGGGGAGAGGGTGCAATTTATTATGTTATACCATTGTATTTGGATAACCTAATAGAACTCCGATCCGATGCAATATTTTGTTCCACTGGAAATCGACTTTTTTGGCGCTATCTATTGGGGAAACGACGGAAGCTGTTTGAAACACCTATGCTACCAATGATTTCTCCCTAGCGCTACCTCGCGGTGCGATCATGTACTATTTTCGCGACAACTTTTTTTCCGGCACACAGCCCCCGTATGGATGCAAGATCTATTTATTATTCATGATCTATGGTTATACTAAAGTAAACGGTAACAGTATAGAACAAAAATAATAATATTCCTTATTGTGTAGTGGGTAAAGTTTTGCCGCAGCCAATCAGACATTGTGAATTCTGTTGAGGTGGAAGGAAGTATTTCGCTTTAAATAAATATTCTGTCAGGTAACCGACAAAATGTAGTTTTCCGTATTAGCAATATTTTCTCACGGCTGTCACTCCGCCTACGTTCAATAGTTTTTGTATGAGCTTAATGATCAATTTGACAACGCTGTCAAGATTACGTTGTCTTGTTTCATAAGATTTATTTGATTGCTTTCAATGTCGTCGTATACGTCTTAGTGTTGATATTTTACTAGTTCACGTTTTGTATGAACTATTAAGAATTTTCAAATATTTTTTAGTATATTCATAATTTACCCTTTTGGTGTCAGTGAAGTGTTGAGTGTCTCTTAGTGCCAACATAGCGAAAATGACTAAACTGAAACTGTATTTTTTTAGTATACTTTTTCGTTTTCAATTATCTCTATATTATTTGTTCCCCACAAACATTATTTTTTTTTTAGAGTCAGTTTAACGTGTGCTTTCAGAATATCAGAAACATTTCCTAATACATCTGGTCATCCTTATCTGCACAATTACCAATGAAATAAATTAACTGAAAAATAAATCAGGAAAAGATTAAACCGGATTTTAAAATTTGTATACTCCAAACAATGTAAAATGTTTTATTAAAATTAACAGTAGTTATATGAGTCTTATAATTTTTACTTTCTCCACCCTATACGTAGTATATGGAGAAAGTATTGTTTTCGTAAAAATGTTCGAATTTGAATTTTCAGTTGAATTATCTGTTTTGGTGCTCCCAGAACCCCAAAAAATTGTTTAGTGCAATTATCTGTGTTGGTGCTCCCTGAATCCAAAAATATTTTTAGTGGAATTTTTTGTTTTGGTGCTCCCTGAACCCAAAAAAGTGTTTTTAACGTGGTGTCTGTCTGTCAGTGTGTCAGTATGTATACACGACCAGAGGGGACACTATTGGTCCGATTTTCATGAAATTTGGTATGTAGGTACTAAACCCTAATATCTCCAGGCGTTTTTTTTTCATTTTTTGGAATTTTTTATTTTTAAGGGTAATTTACCCAAAAAAACCAATAAAAAACGACAAAAATGCAAATTTCTCAAAAACGGCTCTAACGATTTTGATCAAATTTTCAGTATTTATAGTGCTTAAGATGCCAAACAATATGACACCACCCGCTTTTATCAAAACTTCGGCGTTTCATAATTATGGGGAAATGTTAAAAAATAAACAAGTTTATGTTGTCAATCTAGCAACACGGCGACGGCCGCACGGGGTAGCACAACGGTAGCGAGGACGGCCAGTAATTCAAAGGTCGCGCGATCGAATCCCGCCTGGGACAATAACTTTTTTATACGATTGACGTAGGTAGAATATTATTTTTTTGTTTTGTTCTAAAAAGTAGTAAATAAAATGATTAAAAACAATATTATTTTGACTACAGTAAGTTGGGAGAAAGTTTGTGTCAGTTAACTGATACCGTTTATTTAAATTTATTTTAGTGTATAAGAATCTGTATATTATATACAGAGTGTTCATTAAGTCCTTTTAACCCTCTCATTATTTTTGTTACTGATAATAAGTTAACAAAACTTTGTATATATCATGTGTTGCATAACAGTACTCATTTTGACACCATATGATTTTTTTGGGCTTAGAGGGGGTAAAAGGGTTAACTATTTAAAATATAAAGGTAGGTCATGTAATACACCATTGAAAGTTTATTAAAAGAGAAACAGAATGGCGTAAAATAGAGCTTAATAACTTACTTCATTTCATAGCAATGGACAATCAAATTTCTGGAAAATTATATTTTTATTATAACACAAAAGCTGGTAAATAAATTGTTAATATTAGGAATAAGCAGGTTGTTGAAAATTCTAATTTAAAAACCATATGTTATTACGTCAATGTTTTTATAACTAGGTTTAAAAATTCAAGTACAATGTAAGAATCATACTTACAGTACATTAAAAGTGGTACTTATCAGTTTACGCATACAGTAGACAAAGTGAGGAGCAAAGGTCAAGGGTTGGATTCTCGGTTCCATTTACATTTTTCCCCAAAGTTTTTCAAGTACATATAGAAATAGAACCTCAAATAAATGAGCGGTACTGTACTACATTTATTTAGAGTTTCTATTTTCAAAATGTGTTACATTTAACCTCAACCTAAAACTGACTTATTTCTAATACGAACAAATTAACAACCTGCTTTGACGTTATGATAAAAATATCATTTTCCAGATCTTTGATTGTCCATTACTTTAAAACGAAGCAAGATACTAAGCTCTAGTTTGTGTTATTCTGCGTCTCTTTTAATAAGCTTTTCAATGGTGTATTACATGGTCTACCTTTACATTTTAAATTGTTAACGGCACAAGCCCCTCAAAATCATAGAGGTTCAGATATGTCAAAAAATGTGTTCTGTTATGCAAACACAAGATATATAAAAAGATTTTTTAAGTTATTTTCAGTAACAGAAATAATAAAGGATCTAGCATCTTTTCCCTGACCAGGGGTGCCCAGAAGGGGGTGGTATGGCGCTCAGAGCGCCATCAAAGCCAATTTTGGGGGATTTATAATTTTGGGGGGATTTTTGAAACTGTAAATAAATGAGACAATTTGTGAATCACAATTGAAATTTCGTGTATGTACTGTAGGATGACAATAATACATTAATTATTGGCAAATGTATTACTATTGTAGTATACTGTACAGTAAATAATCTACCTATTTATAACTAAGATATTTTTTGTTCATTGTCGGTATAATTCTCTCGGTTTCGGTAGAATCTTGGTGTGGTCATGCCCAACCCCCTTCCCGTCTCCTGCCGCCGCGCGAACTTAGAAATTCCTATTGCTTCGGTCAAGGCCATAGGTTCCAAAATAAACACAGTTGTGTGACTTATCACTGCTCCTTCCCTCCCTCCAACCCCACCTGCTGATCAGCTGTTCCATTTCCATCACAGAGTAGTGTCCTGTTGTCAGTCAGTTCAGCTTCAGTGCAGTGTGCAGTAGATAAGATTATTTTGACTTAAAAATAATGCCCTGAGCTTTGAAAGAGCGATCAAATACAAATGTTAAGAAGTGTTATGCAACCTAGTGCACCGCAACGACAAGTGGTTGGCGCATTGTAAAAGGAAACATCTTATGAGTTTAAAAACGAGCTAAAAAAAAGAATTGGAAACTTTCAGTAGTCTTTACAAAGTAGCATAAAGAAGTAGACATTTCAGACATCCTTCATAAACGTGATAATTTATCAGACGGTGAGATGCCATCAAGCCATGAAGAAGAGACAGTCCAAAATGAAAGAATTTCAAGCAAAAAAAAAAAAAACGTGAAAATGAGAGGATGGCATACCAGTGGATGAAACAAGGTTTTATTCGGTCTTACAATGGTCCAATATCATCATTCCCAAATTTAACTGTAATGTACAGAATCTTCTTTCTTTGGCAGTCACTAGCTGTTCTGTCGAGAGAACCATGAGTAGACTGAAAATTGTAAAAAAATCGACTTCGCAGCAATACGAGTGACAAGTGGTTATCTAGTCTATTAGTTCTAGCCTCTGAAAAAGACATTTTCAAAGAAATTCCAAAGGACATCATAATTAACCAATTTGCATTAGTAGTATCAAGAAGAATACGGCACTACTTTATTGTATAAATCATTCAAAGAATCACAGAAGTTAGAAGAAGTAATTGCTAAATTTATAGAAAACTGTACTAACAATTTCGTGTTTTACTTTCAAATTTCTAAGAAATAGCCAATGTATCAACAAAAATACTGATTTTGGTCGCTAAGATCTTCAACTTTGCTAACTTATACAGTTATATTTTATCATTTTCATTGTTAATAACACCCTGTACTGTAGTTTAATTCGTTGTTACAATAAACTATTTCTTACACCATTATATATTTTTTATTTAAACAATACACAATCTCTGATTCCTGATTAGATTAGTATTGTAGATATGTATAGTGCGCTAGGTTCAGGTCATTCATTGTCACAACACAACACAAGAGCTACTAAGGTTAAGGTTTATTGTTTATAAGGGGTGGGGGTATCTACATTGGGGGGGATGTCGCCATGAGGCTTGGGGGGGGGGGGG
>JAGFPH010000765.1:143056-184022 GCA_018207615.1 Philaenus spumarius | reverse complement strand
TTCAAAACTACCGAACGGATTGGAATGAAATTTGGTATGTAGCTTCCTCTAGGGCCATAGGTGCTCACTAAGAAAGGGTTTCTAAACATTCAAAATTTTTGGAGTGGTTTGGGGGGATCAAAGTTACTAAAATCATCATTTCAGATCTTTTATTGTTATGACAATATAGTGCTTTTATTATTTAAGATCTACATATATAAAAGCCAAATACCACTCACTGAGTGACCACTTAAAAAAAATACAATTACTTTAAAAAGACTGAAAATACCAACCACCACGGGCAACGCCGTACGGATCATCTAGTAATTAATATTTATGAGTGGTATTAGAGTGTTGCCCCGTTTATTCAGGAAACAAGTCCAATTTAAAACTACATTTCTATATAATTAGGCTATAAACTACAGCATCACGGCATTACACTTAAATTTGGGACACATGATACCAGATCAACGCACTTTCTATTCTCGACTATAAATAGAACCACACTCACTTACCTGTAACAAAAATACTTTTTTATCGTACTGTATTATAATCTGATGTTTGAATGCACCCGTTACGTCCGTGAGCCATCTTTATTGTTCAAACTTCAAGGGTAGAAAAACTCTCTTGGATAAATGCCCTTTTCACTCATCAAGAATGAATTCAGAGAGGTACAGATATTACGGCTTTGGGTTTTTTTTTTTTTAATATGAGGTACGTAAATAGTTATTTGAGTATCTAGGGTGCAAAGTTGAGTTTGTCGCAAGAGATAAACATTTGACGCCCGAGGCGTAGCCGTAATACACACAAATTTTTCATTTAGCTACTATTTGAATTAGTGATTTAGTTTTTAAAAAGATCTGTTTTAGAGAGGTTAGTTCCGTAACAATCAAAATTTTCAAAACAGACTACATCAGCTGTTAAATTTACACTCTAGGTCGCAAAGTAAAACAAAGAGATATACATTACTTGACACTGAACACATGTAGTTTAGTTTGCGCACTGTTGTGAGTGTGTAAAAACTTACTTTATTAAGAAGCTGTAAGAAATGGTTTTTTTCAACCAATTTTGCTCCACCCCATTCTCTGTGTCCGCTCTTGAAGAGTTTGCATGAAAATAGATCTCAAGAGTTTCGCAAAGAGATATTATCTGAACTGAAAACCCTCTACTCCAGTTTTGAATAAATAATTATAGCCCTTATGTTAGCTTCGCTTAGAAAATCGAAAAAATCTCAAGAAATACATTTCCATTATTGAGAATATTGTAGCAACTGCTAGATGGTTTACTGGATATTTTTTTAATCCAAGCCATCTGCTATGAAATAGTATTTCGAGTTTTACAATGTGCATCACGTGGTTCAATACAAAGCTCAAAGTACACGTGAACTAGAGCAAAACATCATTTCTGTGTTTACAAGTGTATATTACTTTTTTCTTTTTAGAACAGCATATACTGGATAAGTAATTGTCAATGCATCTTGACTTACTTTACATCACAATAACAAAGTAGACTAATAAATCATTATTTAAACAGACGTGTATACTTGTTTAATATTGTGTTTAAAATTGCGTATTTAAAACACCTTAACACAATTGTTATTAATGATAAATAAAACACACCTTTTATGTACCTTAAATTATCGACCTATTAGAAAGTGTAAAAATAATAACAGCAGTGAGTTTGAAACAAAACTTGTACACCATACTGTATAAAGCTCAAGTTAATGGCTTTAAAATGAGAGGACGAGCATTTTTCCACCTTAACTATTAACAAAATACCATGTCATAATTATCTTTTTCACATTAGAATAAAGTCAACACTTATATTCAATGAATTTTGTATACAATAATTTTTTCAAACTTTTGTTTGGTAATAGCACTGCTTCGATCCTTGATATGAATACATCAATAATAGAAATATTTGATAAATATTGAGAGTTAACTTGCCCTACAACATATAGTTAGTTTCGTCCGAATCAATCTATGTTTCCCATTTGGGCTTACATACATGATCATCTATGATTTCCGCCAGTTTGTTCGAGGTACATTCCATGTCTATGTAAGTAAATGTTAAATAAAATTGTTTCTACGAACAATATTTTAAACCTTAGATGAAAATGAGCAAAATTTGGTAATTTAGTCTAAGTTTTAGGTCTCTAGCCTCATAGCCCGTTTCTAGGACGAGAAGTCTCTACGATGGTTCAGAACCGCCTGGAACAATGTAGACCATGCTTGAAAGATCTGGACGATTCTGTAACATTCTGAAACATTCTACAACATTATCTGATATTCTTGAACATTTTGGTAACATTTTTAAGCTTTTGGAACGTCAGGCCAGCTCGGTCACTTCGGCAATCGATTCCCAGTTGCTTTACCGACTTCCTATAAGAAGCCCATTGGGGAGATACACTCTTTTTACACCCATACTTTAAACCCAACCCATCAAGTTATAAACCGAAACCTTCTTCGTGGATGGGGATGGGGGCTACAACACCATTTAACCTCCATGTTGCTGAGGGGACAAACCACGCTTATACTTATTATAATACTGTATATTGATTTATGTATACAGTACGATACATTGATACATTGCTTGTTATGTAAATATTATGGCTTTAATTTGAACTAAATCTAAACTTCTAAATACTTTCATATGTATATACTTACATAAAGCTAAACGGTAACACTGATTCACTGACATTAGTTATGAGGCACTTCCCGTAATCGTACCCCCTCAACCTTATACTTGAATTAAAGCGCTCGACGAAAAACTTTTGGGAAAATTGCTGCCTGAATTTAACATTTTTTAATTTTGGAAGCACTTTTTGGGCGGGAAAGATTTTTAAAAATTTTTCACTTTGAGCGCGTTTTGTAAGAAAACGGTCAGAGATAGCTAAAAATGTTAAGTATAAAAGTTGTAGAAAATTAAATTTCAAACAAACGATTTTCCATCAGATTCAAGATCCCATCAATTAAGCCACTATTCATCCGAGAAGGGAGGCTCCGCCCAACGTCTTTAAAGCTAGACGGGTTCACTGATTCACTGACATAAACTATGAGGAACTTCCCGTAATTGTAGTTTAATTTTCCTCGACCTCATACATCCCAGAAAATTAAAGCTCTCGACGAGAAAATTTCAGAAAAATTGCTAAAAGTTAACATTTTTAATTTTAACAGCACCTTTTGGGCGGGAAAGATTTTAAAATTTTTAAATTTTTCCACTTTGATTGCGTTTTGTAAGAAAACGGTAAGAAATAGCAAAACATTTTAAATACAAAAGTTTTAGAAAATTTAATTTCAAATTAACGATGTTCATCAGATTTAAGATATAATCATCCGTTTAGCCGCTATTCAGCCGAGAAGGAGCTCCAGCACACAATCCTTCAAATTTCCCATGTTAATCTTATGAAGATAATGTTTAATGAGTTTGAGTCAGCTGCCAAATAAAACAGCTGATTTATGCTCGGTCACCTATGTACAAACGAGCCAAAGACTAACGAGATTCTTCAGTGAATTTTCCAACTGCGAGCGAAGCGAAGCAGCCATCTGAGGTCGAAGGCCGAGGTGGGGTTTTGACGCGAAGCGTCCAGGGACAGAGAGCCCCTAATACTATTTTAAACTTTTAAATGATTGTTTAATTAAGATACTTGTATTTAACATTACCTTGAAATACTATTTTAAACTTTTAAATGATTGTTTAATTAAGATACTTGTATTTAACCTTTGATTTACAATTTGTAGCTTTGTTAGAGTTTTATTCCTTACTGTGGTTTGATACAAAGACAAAATATTTCCTTTGATGTAAATATCCAATCAAATCTAAAGTGAAACTTGTTACCGTTCGAACAAATAAACACCAAACATAATATTACATCAATTAATTTGAAAGTACTTTGTGCTGATATAACTTTAGCAACTTTACTACTATAATTACATTAGAGAGTCTGAATTGTTGAACAAATTAGTTTAGTTTGAGCTAACAACGCATCTTAATATATTTAATTGCAGCCAAATATAATAATATGTGTTGTTCAATATGTTAGCACGTAAAATTTAACTAACTATTTTTAGTAGATCGATTAAATTAAATTGTAAAAACTTTAACTATTCGTGAATAGTTTTAAAATAATCAATATTTTATTAATTGTATTCGTGTGTTGTCCTAATTACCCGGGAAACAAGTATAGTTTAAAACTACATTTCTATATATTCGGGCTATAATTTTCAGCTTCACGGCATTACACTTTACCGGACCACTTTACACTGTTATGCCTGGACTCGACTATATATAGAACCACAGTTAAGTACCTGCAGGACAAATACTACTGATATTTTAATGCAAGCGTTACGTTCTTAAATAAAGTGACTCTTTATTGTACTAGAAGCAACAAGTATTCTAAATAAACAATGCAATTGGGTACTTTAAAGTTACAACAGCTCAAAAGGTCCAGCTATTTCTCAACTAATAGCAGAACTGTAGAGCATCGGTTAAATCGCGGGTAAAATCTGTAGGAAAGGTAATAATATAACTTAGTTAATTAGGTTTTCATTCTAGTGATTCTAGTACAATATGATAAAAGTATCGTTCATAACTTTAAGTGCTTTTTGGTGCTTCGTCGCTATTTTATGTTCTTGGCGTTGCCTCGTACCACAAACATCCACTTTAGGTAGGCCTACTACTGATGAAATATAATATTTCAGTCTTCTTTAACATTTTAAAAGAAAAGTTGCGCAAAATTGTTTACCAATTTTAGTAGCAGTAAGGTAGGATCATATGATTATTCTCATAACTAGCAGATAAAAATAAGTAAATGAAATGTATGTCAGATAAATACTGAGTCTTATCCTTGTAATTCGAAAAATTACTGAGTACCCATTCAAACAATATCTGCCAAATATTTATCAATGTTTCCCAACTTAGGCCTGCATACATGATCAGGTGTGCGGCGGTAAAATCGTGTTCTCTGTTAGTTGGACACTCGTCTATAAAAATGCAAAAATTAAAAAACAACTCAATACGAATCCCTTTTGTTTTGACAAACTCAACTTGGCACAATAGTTACTCAAATAACTATGGTATAACAGATGAAGTAAATACGCTGCAAAAATATAACATGATACTCCAGATTTTAACTTTCTACAACAAAGTTTTTCATGATTGTTCAATTATTGTAACAAGTTGTAGTAAATTCGTTGCAAAAAAATTATTTCCTTTATTTTAAGTTCAACAAGTTACTTAAACAAACTTCGAATTTAAGTCAAATACTAAAACCACTTACTTATGTACAAAAACTTAAGTACTAAAACCATTTTCTTTCTATATAAGAGCAATGGAAAGAAATATTCAAATATTAATCAACATTTATTTAATACCTTCTGGAATCAATTGATTGTTCAACTTATTGTAATAATAACAATAAATTTAGAATTTTTTGGGTTTTTCGGTGGTTATAAAAAGTTATGAATAGATCACGATATTTCCATGGGACATTTGTAGAGCATTAAAAAACCTACAAAATGTTTTTTTATAGACCTCGATCGTACGAATTTCGTCGAGAAATTTCGGGAAAACGCTTAAAAATTACCATTTTTCAAAAATTCATATCTCTGTTAGTTTATAATATTATTATTAACAGATCCTTCGTAAAATGAATGTTTATTATGTTTATTGAAAACAGGCGGAAGATTAAATTTGTCGCATTGATAGTTTTTGCACAATTGTAGTGCAAACAATTTATTCCATTTTCTTGTATAATGCGTACTATTGGCCTAAGTGGACCGACATAAATTTACCAAACGGATTCTGAAAGTAGTCATTAAAACCTACAATTCTTCCCAAATACAAGACGTGGGAACAGGGTGCAGCACATGTAAAGCTATTGGCAGTAACTACGAGGGCTTTTTTACCTCTCAGCCACTATCCTACAATAAGTTTACTGTAATCACACCAATATTTAGTGAACTAGTTACGACAGGTGTTGTAATAAACACAATATTGTTAATTCAGAAGATCTTAAATATAAAACAGCTAAAACAGCAATCAGAATTAGTATAACAGATGAAGTAAATACGCTGCAAAAATATAAAAAGGGACTCCACTGGACATGTATAAAGGGACTTTCAGTGGAAAATTACGCACGGCACCCCGAAAATTCCCCAGTCTGTGGGACCATATAATTTTCTATAATATACTTGCACGATTAAACTTTGAATTGGAAATACTAGTAAAATTTTTCTTTAAAAATAATTTATTTTCGTAATGCAATTTTAAAGAATTTACCGACACCATTTAACTTACAAATATTTAATACGTAACAGCAACCCCATTCATGTATTTGAGTGTTTCTCTCTCGTTCTTTATGCTGAACGTATCTTTGCTCTGTTTCCTATTACGTGGAAACTGTAGTATCACTATGTTTAACTTGAAAGTAAAATATTAAAATGCTTAAAATTTAATTTTAAAGAACTAAAAACCATTTTCTTACTATATTTATAATAGCAATGCAAAAAAATGTTCACAGATTAATCAACAGCTGTTAATACATTCTGGAATAATTTGATTGTTCAGTTGTTGTAATAAGTTGTAGTACATACCTCGCAAAACATTGATTTCCTTTATTTTTAAGTTCGACAAGTTACTTAGTCTTCTACAGAATAAGAACTATCTTCAAACTTATTCACCTATGCAACATCTGTATAGTTTCAAAATCTGTATATTTAATATTTTACTTTTTATCATACATTTTTATAATTTAGGTAAAATTGTGCATGGCTATAATTTAAATAAACGGTACCAGGAACTGGCACATACTTTCTCACAAACATATTTAAATTATTAAACAGATTCACGGTGACTTGTAGGGTGGGGTAGGAGAGGTAATTTTGTATTAACGTTGTTTTCCCATAAAAATCCATAAAATAACGGAAAAACCAACTTTTCTCAAAAACGGCTCGGACGATTTTGATTAAACTTTTACAGTTTATAGTACTTTAGGTCCCTAATAAACTATAAAATTTTAATCAAAATCGTTAGAGCCGTTTTTGAGAAAAGTAGATTTTTCCGTTATTTTAAGGGTTTTTATGGGAAAATTACTCTTAAAAATAAAAAATTCACAAAAATTAAAAAACGCCTGGAGATACCGTGGATTAGTACCTCCATACCAAATTTCATCAAAAGCCTGGTTTAGGCTCTAGGTCTGATAACATCCACACAGACACACAGACACACATACAGACACACACACAGACATCACTCCGAAAACCACTTTTTTAGGTTCAGGGTGGCCCAAAACGGATATTTCCACCAAAAACTCAAACTCGAAAATGTTGACGAATACAATACTTTCTCCATAATATACTATGGTATAGGGGGAGAAAGTAAAAATGAAGTAAGGTCGTTAGTTAACAATAAACTCAATAATCATCTAAAAAGATCCGAAAAACATGGACGCTACCATAAACATAAACACAAAATATATCATACCAAGAAATTTTAAAATATAAAACACAAACTGGAGGTTAAAAATAATCATATAACCAAAGCCGACAAGGGGAATACTGTGGTTTTGATGGATTATTACCAATTCATCTAATAAAAACATTGTATTTTATTAACAACAATGATATACATGCCCTTACGACTGATCCGACAAAAGGTTTTACAAAAACGTTAAACAACATGATCAGCAAATGTACTAATCTATTCTACGTCACGGATTAAACTCTATCAATTAATTCTCATGCGCCAACCTTCACAGACCTCAAAAAATACATAACAAAATCTCTTATCAGACCACTTGTATATTTCAGAACCACTCCCAGCAGTAAAAACGGTCACATAAAGATCACTTCATAAAACATAGTACTGCGTTGATCAATAAAATAAAGGAAATGGGATTAACACATAATTACAAGGTTGCATCATTTGATATAATAAATCTATATACAAATGTACCTATCAACAAAACATTAACAATAGTAAATAATTCTTTTGTCAAGCTAAAGTATTAGAACCAAACAAATCGCAGAGTCTATTGACTTGCTGACTACTGTTCTAAAACAAAATTATTTCACCTTTAATAGCAGTTTCTATATCCAAGAAGATCGGCTAGCCCCTTGACCCCCATGTTCACTTCTATCCGGTATACTTGTTGACATTTATCTAAACCCCTATGAAAACACATCTGTGACTGATAAGAACATATTAAGTAAGATCATCACATCGTATTTAGCAGGCTACGTTGACGACAAGTTGATAATATTTTCAATGGGAGCTGCGTCATATATAAAACTTACTTAGACACTTCTGATGATGGAACATAGTTCTGAATCGCATCAATCATGGTCGAACAAAGTCACACGATGGATAATATAAGGTAAAATATAAACATTTTCCTTGCAACGTTTTTGTACAAAACCTACCCTCAGAAACAACACAAAAGTACTTTAAACTGGTAACTTAATCGTGTATGCTGTTATCCACTTTTAAATTATAAGGATACAACAACATTTATAAATTCAGAGTTTTCACATTTCGTTGTTAAAGTATTTCAGAAAAGAGCAATATCAAAACCACTAATCAGCGATAAAAGAATTATCAATTGAGTAGGAAGCCTTGTAACTGAGTGGTTGGCGTACCTGACTTCAGTGCTCAAAGTTTAAAGTTTAAATTCGGGTAAAGTGTATAACTATATAGCAAGGAAGGGGGAGTTTCAAGTGGTATTAGCGCATAGGTAAAAAGGTAAAGGCTTTTCTAATAAAACGATGTAAAACTATTCATTCACACAGATTGTGTTTTCTATCGCCTACTGTTTCTCAAACACGACTAAGTCACAAACCCCTGAAATACTATTTAGAGATCAGTCTGACATTGTAAGTTTTTATTTCTATGACACACAACTGATTTTAGCTTCCCCTGAACGGCATGAATACATACTTCATGATGAACCATTTCCGTATTGCCTACCAACATTATACAGTACCAAAAGTTTAGAAACATTCGTTGTCTTCATCTATTAGATCTGCTTCGTAGTTAATGTGGCTTTGAAATATAACGAAGTAACAAATGCAAATATTTGAAATGAAATTACTGTGTAAATAGTAAGGCATAGTTTATGCACTAGCGGTCGACCGCGGCGGCTACCCGCTAGTTTTTTAAACACTGTGGTGGGGGAGCCAGTGCTGTCAACTGTTCTCCAGTCCTGTTAGTCTGAAACGGTGTTATAAGTGTGCGATGGATCACACCGGGTAGGTTGGCAGCACTGATATGGCGGGAGCGGTGAGCCGCTGTGCATAAACGCTCCCATTTAAACAAATGCATTTTGAAACTGCAAAAAACTGCGGTTTGTAAGTGCACCGCTCTGTTTCTGTGAACCGCTGCGGCTCGCCGCTCCGCTTCTTGTTGCATAAACGTGCCCATTTAACTCAATGCACTTATAAAAGTAGCGCGGCGCGCCGCTGCGGTCGACCGATAGTGCATAAACAGGGCCTTATAGTTTGTTAAATATGAATCGACTATAGTTTTCATTAAAACCTAAAAGTCTCTGTATTATTTATTAGTATTTAATTGGAAGTCCTACAGACATTATTTAATTTAATACAATCGAGGTATAATAACTTCAATTTCTATTGTTAATATAGCTTTCCCTACATCAATACGTCTGGCTTTAGAGTTTCCCTGTCAATATTATGTTTCAGACCGCTCTGGTAGTAAGGGACAAATAATATAACCTCAACCCAACATTTCCTCTGAGAATGTTTGTAATTTAACTACTTGTGTTTGCATTAGTACTAGGCATGTGCTATATTATTTGTACGTTTAAGTTAAAACATTGCGTTTAGTGAGAACTATACAGGGTAAATGTTTGTTGAAGAGGAGTCTAGGAAATAGAACCAATTAATTGTACAAGATAAATAAGAAGATTAAAGTTGTTTTGATACAAAATCTATAGACAGTCAGGAATTTTGTTTTCTGTATTTTAGTAATTATTTAATAGAAAATACATTATTGATATTAAATTATCATTCAGAAATACATCATAGAAAATAAATTTTTAAGTGTAAACGTGGGAAATACTAACTATGTAAATTTAAAATAGGAAAATGATTTAAATTAATCTAAATCGTCTTGAGTGACGAAAGAGGCGAATAACTATATTTGCTAATAAACTAAAACATATAAATTAGAGTGCAGCATATTTTACATTATATATGTTCAATATAAAACATATATATAATTATGTATGTATAATAATATGAAGCACTGTAATATAACTGACTGATGGAACCAGTAAGGTGGATCTTAAGTCTTTCCTGTAACTGTAACAAATTGCTGTGCATAGTAAAGTTCCAGTAATAATTTATAAGGATTTATGATTATGCTTTAGAGTCTACAAATTGGTTCGTTGGTTTCCTTATTAAGTTTGCTTTCATTTTATGACAGTGCCTTGTACGATATAAAACTACATTACAACTGAGGATATATGCACTGAAAATGTAAATGGTATCTTAGCACAGGACACAACAGGGCAAGGATTATTAATATCTAACAGTGTTTGAAACATTTGACTTGATTTGTACTTCCATCTGTCTGTAATATCATTTATAGTTATAATTTATAATAATACAGAGAAGATAATATTTCAAATTGTTAGCTTCTGCTATAAAAAATGGTTTATTTCGTGATACTCCTCCAAACTTCATGGTACTCTATAAATCCTAAAATAGAGTTTCTAAAAAAGATATTTCTATTCGAATAAAATATGTAACAACTGTTATATTAGATTTTATTTTCCAGGTTTGTATTATATTAGTGGAATAAACAAAATTAGTTACACAATATCGCCCTACAGCATGAGATCAATATGTTATAAACCATTAAATATAATTTGGGGGTAAATTTGTCTCGGGAAATAATTCCCTCTGCGAACTCTCTTAATAAGTTTGCCAATTACTGTTGTGTAGCATCCTTCTCTTCCAATATTATTATATCAAGAGGCAGACATCACTATGTCGGCGAACTGAAACCGTGTGCCAATTACGATTAAACAATCATCAGTTAATTAATTTAAATCTTTGTGCTTCTTTAGTTATAGGGAAATGCGACAGCTGACATGGCAGTGCTGTGTTTTCAAACACATAGATTACTCGAGCTGTTAGATTCAAATCTAGAAATTGAGATTGGATTTTCCTTCCATACTCCACTTCTCACCATCGGACACAAAGTGTTGTATCGATTACACCCAGTTTAACGAGAAATCAGTTATTTTACTAATGATTGACATTCCCTGTTATCTTATAGGTTTATGTAAAAGAAACACATCTTTTGAAATATCAAAAAAATATACCATTGTTTTCAAATATTAGCTGAATATTTAAAAAGTACATAGTTTTTGTGGTCTTGGTGTTATTTAAACACTATACAAAATAATAATAACAATTGTCTACGAATTTTAAAGTATCTAATTTTCCCATTTAACTTTTAGGTATTTTTTATTTTATTTCTTTAAAGTTTTATGTTATTTTGTACATGTATGAGTAAATACCATGCTTGAACAATAGAGGTCTCTACTCTATTCTGTTTGCAGCCTTTTTCTCGAGACCTATGCGCGCGTATACGAATTATGAATATATCATATCTGCGTTTACAGATATGAATTTTTATGTCATCCTATTCTTGAGCATAATACAAATTTACTTTCTTTTTTTTTTTTCATCACTCGCCAAAAAAAGTACAACTTAAAACAAAAATCAAATAACATATTTTTTCCATAACGTCATACTTTATTTAGACTAATGAAATTGTCATAATTAAAATGGACAAAATGTGCGGACTTTAGCTGTTAGACCAATTTAGTTTCGCCTTTTTAAATAATGATTTCCGAAACTTATGTATTAAATATTCTAAACAAATAAATAAAGAAATATTAAAATAAATCCAGTCAAACTTTCATTAAATATATTTAGACTGATTTAAATAAAACCCGAACCACAAAACAATGAACAAAACCAATAACTAAACAACTAAAATGTAAATTATGTTTATTACGTTACCCTTATGTACATTTCGATGACATGGTCATCATCCTCAGAGGGTTTTAACACTACTACCATGTCATCGAAATGTACATAAGGGTAACGTAGTAAACATAACCTAAATTTTAGTTGTTTAGTTATTGTTTTTGTTCTTTGTTTTGTGGTTTGGGTTTTATTTAAATCAGTGTGATTTTGTCGCCAAAGTGCTCTTTTATTTGCTTAATAAATATATTTAGATTTATATTATATTATAGCCTGAAATATCAAACGGCCAATAGATTTTAATGGGAATTAAACATTTCCGGAAGATACAATAATTGCTATTACCTTAAAATAACAATCAGTAAACAGTTTAACAATCAGTAACAATCAATATTACTATTTTGATGTGTTTGGTAATTTATTGTAAATATATTATTCAATGGTTTGGTTTATGAATTGTTTATATACTACATTAAAATAACTGTTTGCTTATTAACTTAATGTAAGTTAGCTTTCCTTAAATTAATCTACATAGGCAAAAGAAGAAGAGCGTTCCATTAAAGATTTAAGGAACGTGTACCGAAAAAGAACATTGATGTCAATAGATCTAACATGCACGCAACCTGATAGACGAAAATCATAATTATACAAATTTCAAAACTAATTTGAAACCGTTCCATACATGCAAAAAATTCAAAATTAAAGATGCTATCGAGGAGTATGAAAAATCCAAAGCCTTTAAAAGCCAGCTCATTAAGACCACGAACTTGCTCTATGACACGGCAATCCGTATCCAAGATTTCAGGTAATCGTCATAACCCTGAGACAACCAGCCGTCCTTGGTCCCCCATACTGGGCGCAATCAATGTCTTACAGTCAATATAATGTTGGAGTGTGTACTTCAAATGTATAAACAAACTTGGAAGAATGATAACATTCTGATGATGGAGTCAATCTTATTGGGAAGGGGGAAAAGTACGTGACGGTCAAAAAACGTAAGTTAAATTAATTTTGTATCGCCCGTTTCAGCCGCACAAGGACTTTAAAAAAAATACTTATTATTAATATTGTTTATATATTTAAAATGAAATTATTTTAATGCCTGATTAAATATACTGCACTGTTGAATTGAAAGTCTAATGCCAAAAAGATAAAGTCTATCCCCTCTCCTAATACTGCACAAAGAAACATATCCACTACATAATAAATTGTTAGTTATTCGGACTTTTGCCAAGATTTGTGTGTTAAAAAAATTACCACACGAATGATGACAAATGTACGAATAACTAATAATAAAATTGAACATAAATCATTAATAAATGATAACTTTAAACAAAGAATAATAAATTGGTTCAATATCGCGAATTAACCACTTTCTATTAGAGTGTTCTCCAATAAAATTAATGTAAAAACATCCCTGCATTGTCTGTCAGAATGAGAGTGCTGATTATTGGTAATTGAAATTTAATTGGATTACTAAACAACATCAGACGTATTTCGCCTAAGCTTTCTAAAACCTGTCTTCCCTTTTTATACTAGTTGTTAAGACAAGGGCATTTCAGAATGCATTACGGATTTTAATTTACATATTCCCATCACGTTCCTGTCACAAGCAGTGGGTTTAATACACACCAGATTCCCAACATAATATAATCAAATTAACACTTGTGTATTTGATTATCAAGGTTTTGACAGAACCAGATTGCAGTATTTTCGCTCCTGTACACAAAATGTATTTTACCAAAAGTCCAAATAAGATAAATACTGTGAACAATTTTAACTTTCACAATTATTTTGGTTTTTGTTATTACTAGCACGTAAGCTTAGTTAAATGTTTCCAAGATCACTTATGTCTATGTCTTCTGACTACATCTTCTCTAGTTCGAAACTTTAAATCTTTTCTACAACCGAACTAAAATAAAAACTCACAACTTGAGTATAATGAAAACAGTTTGTTTCTCTATGTTTTATTTATAAGAAAATCTAATAACGCAAAGAAGTTGGCTAACGTAGTAATATTATATGTGAAGTGTTATTGCAGAGTAATGATGTAATTCAAGTTTGTGGCTTTGAATCTGTAAACACGTAAACAAGTCAGGGCTAGAGTCTTTGAGGCGTCGTCTTGTTGAGTTGCTTCTGTTCCTTTGTTGTGTAGGCTAACATTTATTACTACTTAAATAAGTAATGATATTCATAAAATATATATGCTTTTTAATATACAAAATATTATAGTTTAATAAACCAATATTTGCTGGTTTTATATTATAACTAGCTGACCCGGCAATGCTTTGCTATTGCTTAATTTGAAACTTTGAAAGCCTGTAATTCGTATCCCTGAGGATCGATGTAAATTATAATTGGATTCTGCTCATTGCTTGATTTACCTAACCTAAAATTATATTCATTTTTTGATCCAAATCAGTTGTTGATCAAAATCAGCTGTTTTAAGCTTTTCATACGAACAGCTGTTTTTTGTGCCCCTGATAAAATCAAAAGAAATATTTCTTCTTCTTCCTTAAGATTGACCTTCCATAAGATTAACATTGAAACTTTGAGGGCCACTGGGGTGTAGCCCTAATGTCCTAGGACTTCGGTAAATGGCCTAAAACCTTCCCAGGGTTAACCTGTGTTACTATGCAAGATTTCAAAGCAATCGGATGGACGGTTTGGTAACGCATAAAGGACAAACATACAGACAAACGGACATACATTGAATTTTATATAATATATAGATAACAACAATAGGTACATAAGATATAGCAACAATAATGTTTGTAAGATATGAGTTGAAATAATTGTGAAGAAGGAAAAATTTAACGAAAAATGCAAACATAAAATCAGTCACACAACAAACAATTAAAAAGAACAGTACAAAAACAAGAAACATCGCAATGAAACTAGAACCAGTTCCTTCCACATTTTGGCCTACAAATAAATTACTCGGTATTCAGTTTACTTATAAACAAAAAAATTTGTAGCGTGCCATTCTCTAGACGGTGGGGACTCTCAAAACTTCTGATTATAATTGTACTAGGTTCTGCACTAATTTCCTAGCACAATATTAAGCTCAAGAGTAATTTATTCACAAGTTATAAGAAAAAGCAATTTAAAAAAAAAAAACATTGGGTGTGCTTAAGACCACACGTTGGAAGTGATAACTTCTATGGCCGATTTATATTTTTATCAGTAATAATATCAGAGGATAATTGATAAAGGTCAACAAATTACATAAGTCAATATATTGTCAAAAAATATTATATCATATTTTGAAATTGCATAATTATAATATTATAATATAGTAATATTATTATAATTATAATGTTATGTAATAAAGTAAGCAGTACTTATTTAGTATCTAATAATTTCGAGTGAGGTATTAGTGTATGCAGTCTACATAGAATTATTAGAATAATTCACAATGTAAGGGATAATTATTATAATAATATAATAACGAATTATAATTTATAATATATTATGTATCGTTTATTCCCTCTCCAAGCGCTTACTTGTCTATATATATATACTATTAGCTGACAGGACAATGTTCGCTATTGCAATAATATGGTTATCTGCAGCAAATGTACATCTTAAAGTATTTTAGCTGATTCTGTGTGTATTTTGAGACAGTGGTTTTTTACCGCTTGCCTATGTGCTTTTACGCGATTTGTATTAGAAAAACGCTTTTGCCTTTTCCCCCTCGTGTTTTGGTATTTGTTCTGGATGCGACCGAACTGCATCAGATGATGGTGTACACTGTTCTGATAGGGTTGGAAGTTGAGAAATTTGGAGACCATCGTCCTGGGATTGGGAAGCTGACTGTATTTCCTCCACACTAATATCCATTGAGTTGTCAGGTAAAGAAGGTAAAGAGAGAAAATATAACATCAAAGTGGCCTCTCGTGTTCCCCAGTAATCGTTAGCCTGCCTACTACCTCAATCGGTTCGCCAAAACTCTCCCATAACAAATAACCATCTCTGTACACCTGAAATTCATAAAAAATATTTGGGATGCTGCTTGAATTTCATAGGAGGTTCCAAAAGTTACCGGTTTGCTCATATCCGCGATATATTCTTTTTTTTGTTGAATAAATATCTCCTGTTACTTTTAAAGTATATGGTTTGAACCTGCTCCAATTGTTTGAAACATGACTAACAACTCTAGTCTTCACCTCAAACCCAGTGAATCGTGTCATGTACAATTAAAGCCAAAGAGTAGATTAAGCATTGGCCATCTGGCCTAGAAGAAACTGCTCTGTGAGGAATAGATACTCCATTAACGTGTATGACCTCCATTGTTGTAATATGAAGCTAAATTTTATATTTAAGTGAGTAATAATAAGTTACAGTAAAATTAAACAATGTAAAATATTACTTTGTCAAAATGTACAAAATGTAAAATTTTGTCTAAACTTACTTCAGTTGGACAAAAAATCTTCTTTACAAAATTTAAAACGCACAAATATAATAATAATAATTATTATTATAAGTATCCCTTACATATTGAATTATTCTTAGAATTCTATGTAGATTGCAAACACTAATACCTCACTCAAAATAATTAGTCACTAAATAAATAATGCTTACATTATAATGGTCACTATTTTTCGCATACTTATTGTAATATGATATTACCATACTATATTAATATTATAATTATTATTATATACTATATATCGCCTATTCCCTCTTCACGCTCTGACTTGTGTCTACTCAAAAAGTTTGCGTGACGCGAGATTTTAGAAACATAGTCAAGCGAAAGTGCCCAACGGGCCAATAGAAGTTATCACTTCAAAAAATAAATAAATAAAGCGCCCTTAAAAAAGTTACACATGCTTTTATTAAAATATTACAATTATTTAAAATAATGAAACCCTTTAGTTTTTAAAATCATCAAATTGAAAAACCTATGGTCGGCTGATTTGAAAGCAGACGGATTAGTGCTGCCATTTGGTTTACAATGCTGGTATTACATTATGATTCTGTCATCGTTCGTGTACATAAGCACGGTACAGTACTACGCGTTCTCCATAGATTTATTGAATTAGGAGCTTCAAACAAGCATAAGATTATTCCGTCAGAAACAAGTATTGTATTCCGTCGCAAGTAGTTTATGCTCCAAATTTTATTTAAAGTTACTTTTTATTAATTAACATACAATAGTTATAATAACCAACACAATAATTAATTTACTGATCTCAGCAGACCCCTTGGTTCATGCTGTAGCAAGTGCATTGGTTTCCATTTCTTTGTTGCTTTTGTTATAATTTGTTTTTGTTTTTTTCATTATGTATGTCCAGAAATATATTAGTTTATTTTTTGGCACGTACAATATTTAAAACATGTAACAATATTTTGTATAAACAAAAAATATTGCTTTATGTATTGTCCGACTAGAAATAGCAAGTACGAAATAAAAACAGTGCAGTTAAATAACAATGAAATAAAAAATATTAAAGATAAATAGTTATAATTAAAGCAGCGAATATTGGATTTATTCTACACTCGTCCTGGTTGTCAAAGAAGAGTCTACTACTTCTGATAAAAGCTTAAATAATATATTACGTTCAGACAAAACAACTCACGTGAATTCACTTATCAAGATTTGGAAACATAAAGTTAAGTTAAATTTATAGCTATTCGTTCTACCCTAAGCTTGATAAAACTTTCAATAATTGAATTATTGAACCTGGCATACAATCAAAAAAGACATTTAAAATCATTGTTGCAACTGTTATAAAAGAAAAATAGTGTATAACAGTACTGGTTTGAAATAAATTAGTTTTAGTGGAGTTTTTATTAAATTTAACTCTTTAAACATATGCTGGCGATATATTTAAATTAAGGTTGGTTTATTGTAAGGTGATTTTAAAAAGGCTGCTAAATTTACTTTCATCGATCATTTTTCTGCGTTTAAACTTTCTCAAAGTTAATTTAAAATAAAGGGTTGCTTCTATTTCAACTAATGTAGGGCAGAGAGTCCGGTTACACTCCAAACAAGGGTCGACCACAAAAATATTTCGTAAATTCGGACAAAGAGTGTTAGTCTTTTCTGATTGACAGTTGGACACTTAACAATCTTTAACGCTATAGTATCGGGTGGTAACCTAACAAATCTTTAGAATTATCATTAGTTAAGATATATGGCATTAAATTATGTTCAGGTGTTGGTTTTTTAGTCTTTTCAAAATTTTCTCGCCTGAGGCTGACTAAGAGTCCGCTCATTTTATAAATGAAAGCCGGACTTTTCGTCCCCCCTCACAATCCAGGTAACCAATGTTTATGACCGTCTGGGACCCAGACTCATTGTCCGCCACCAATTCCAATATTTATACAGTTTATTTTGAGCTGCATCAGAACACAAAATATTGTCGGAGTTCCTAGATAAAGTGGTATACAACCAAAACTCACTCAATTTTAAGATGATAGCGAAGATATATACAGCTAGCATATTTTCAGTAACAGCTTGCCCCGAAGCCCAAAATGGTCATGTTACCATAGCGCCTTGGCCCTATTAAAATCGCTACGGTTGTGTCTTCCTTTAATGATCCACTGGGAACTTTGAGTGACGCTTCAAGACAGTCTTGTATTTCAAATCGGACCAAAACTTAAACAGCAAAATAGTTACATTTTATATGAAATAAATTTCAACAGTTCAACTCAACTGATTTTGATTAATTTGTTAAAATTGAAAGCCTTGTAGCGGATTGTATCTAAATCAAAGACACCTGTTTCAAATCTTGGTAAAGACAAATTATTTTCGTGTACTTGAAAAAATGTCAGACCGTGGGAATTGTTTATAAGTGGTCAGAAAATCACATTAGCTAAAATGTTTCATAAGAGTACATTTAATTTTTCGATAAACTTATGACTGAAGTTTTAAAACTTTGAAATAATTTCTATTAAATTAACTGACAATTTAACTTCAGAATCGCCTAGCAGATAGATGTAATAACACAATTAAAATAACCTAATAGTAATAATCTAAATGTTTAATATAATCAAAGCTGTCTAATATAATCTCTACACTGAAATATCGATTAAACGTTACCGTTTCCGTTATAACGACACAAGTAATCGATTAAATGCATCGTAAACAACCGGAAACGTAATCGGTAATTAAAAAACCCACAAATATGTTTACCTTAGTATATTAGTGAAAATAAATAAATAAATTTCATGAAACTGTTTATATTTTCATTTATAAGTTTTAAATAGAATCAGTAGTAATGTACAAACTCATGCATAAATGATAGATATAAAATAACACTAATCAATTAAATAAATAAACGGTATCAGAAACTGGCACATACTTTCTCACAAACATATTAAAATTATTAAACAGATTCACTGTGACTTCATAATTGTAGGAGGGGTAGGAGAGGTGATATTAAAGTAAGAGATTAACTAATAAATATTATTATTATTAGCTAGAGAGAAAACTATTCCATCGATTTCAAACAAATTTGCACCAAACACGTCAATTAGGTCTATATTGATGCATGAAAAAAGTTTTTGAAAAATTTTGAAAGCAACCCCTTTTCCGGCCAAAGAAACCCCCAAAAATCTGTTATTATTATTATTAGCTAAACGAGAATTTTTAGAAAGATGCGGTTTTTTGAATATGATAGGGTACATTAAGGACTACAAATAAGCCAAATTTTTCACAAAATCGTTAGAGCTGTTTAAAAAAATTGGATTTTTCTCGTTTTTTTGGCGATTTTTGGGGGTTAAAACTCCTTAAAAGGGGAGCACCAAAATAAATAATTCCACTAAAAATATTTTTGGGTTCAGGGAGCACCGAAACAAATAGTTCCACTAAACGATTTTTTGTAGTTCAGGGAGCACCAAAACAGATAATTCCACTAAAAGTTCAATAAATTCGAAAATTTGGACGAAAACAATACTTTTTCCATATACTACGTATCTGGGGGAAAAAGTAAAAATGAGTGCAAAATAATTCAATTCTGGCCAAGGGAACAAATGCTAGGGGACCCAAGCAGGTATAGTTGAGATGAAGATCATATCTGATACAGTCAAACATATTGTACAGGCAGATTTTGCAAGGTTATGGAATACAAAATATAAAAAGAAAGTTGTAAGAATCAGATTAAAAACTACCAAAAGTATTTTTTTTTTTGTGTGTAAACATTGCACTGGTGTTACGCAAGTACCTCATAGATAGTTAGGACTATCCAGGGTATACCTTTATAATGTCTTTATTGCTTTCCGATATAATGGATGTTTTAACGAGAAACTGAAGAGGGAAACAGATAGTGAATAGGAAATAACACTTTATGTATTTTGTTAAATTTAGATATGAGTTGCTCAACACGATTCCCGTTAACTCCAATTTATTTTTTGTATATTGTTTTAATAATTTTGAAGCATACATTATTATTACTGTTTAGAGATTTAAGTACAAAGACACACAAAAGTAGTTATTAGTGTGTGCACTTAATTCAAACCTGATGTTCATTTTGTTGTTATCGGAGATTGCTGATCTACAACAACTCTAGTTTCACCTTCTTTGTACCTAGCTTGTAGAAATGGAACAGTGTTAATTTCACCACAGAGCCCATCAAATATCTGTTTCTATATTTGTTTATAATAATTGTCTAAACTGTTTACAAAGTCGTTTTGGGTGCCTGTATGTTGTTGCCACTTATTTCGATCACTCTACTAGATTAATAATTTACAAGTTAGATTAGAAGATGAGGAAGAAATTGTAAAACAAACTAGAGACGAGTGTGTTTAACCACTGCGCCACTCTGTCTTCCTGATCACTCATAAAATTTCAGAAATTTCGTTACGAATAAACTATAATGTAATAGTATACCAGCTTGTAGCTTTATTGAATTTGCATTGCCAGACAAAGGACTTCTACCATGTAAGATAAAAACACGTTATTTACAAAATGTCACAATCAACTACACAATCAGCTGATAGTAATTGAATTTTGATTAGGATGACTAACTTCAGAGATTAAGTAACGTCAGCTGATATTATACAGTTTGTTTTTAACCTGACTTTATTTTTATGACAACGTGGAGGCCGATGTTGGAGGTGTGCAATACCAGGACGAAATAGTTCCATACAGTCCTCTTCAATATAACTTATCTTTAATCGAATTTTGAAGATAACATTTTGTAATTTGCAGGAAATCGTTCGTGAACATATAAATTATATTTTGTAGGTGAACATAATTGTAAATTATGCATTTTTATGATATATATTTGCTTATAAACAAGAGGAAAATCATGATTTTCAGTCTTTTAACTTCAAAGCAGTAAAACATCGGAACTTTCTGAAAATTTAAACGTCGTACGTACATGTAAGAAACTAAAAATAAGACAGGCATTAGTAAAAACGAAAGTGTATACAAGTGATATTCTAGTCGCGCTCAAACGCTTTACCAATGTAATATCATAAACCAGTCTTCTCTAGGTTGGCTCCGCTGAATGGATTTCGTGCTTTGACTCGAGCGGTATTGCATACGCTTAAGAAACATGAGTCGGTCGCCTTTCAGCGCTTGAAGTGATAGTAAGATATAGTGTCATTTTATAGTTTTATAGCAGCTTCGCTCACAGATTGTGATTAAATAAGTGATGGGGTTACATAGGGCCGAAACACAATTTGACATCCGAGTTCCATATTGAGTTTTGTCCAAATCGATCTATATTTAGTCCTACGGAAATGTAAGATATCAGTCATTAGAGCTAAAATCCAGGTTTCCTCCAGTCTGTTACTCATAGCTCACGAACGAAAGTACGAATTATACAGGGTGATTCAGTAAAGCGTAGCGGGCTATGCAGATTCAGATTCTACATGCAAAAATAAGTCGAAAATATAAAATAACATTTTTTCGATTTCGGCTTAGTTTAGCCGTAAGCTGCCATTTTGTTTTTTTTTACAAAAACTCACTGTAACTTTAAACAATAAAGTTTAATCGTTTATAGTTAAGTAATTCTTTTTAAATTGTACTGCAAAATGTGTGAAATTGGAACCAAAATAAAACAGTCTTCCTTTCACTAGTTTTACTTTTTAACACTGAAACTATAGAATGATAATAAAATATAAATTCTGTAGTATTAAAATGTAAACGGGTTATATTTTTTTCTGAAAACGAAGTGTAGCCTGCAAATATTTCAAATAAAAACTTACATAAAATATTTTTAATTTTGAGAATGTCACATATTGTAAATTAATAAAATACTTATAAAAGTTTGCGTACCTAACACCAAAGTTTAAGTTAAAAAAAAATCATCAGAATTTCACTCCTATTAAAGTGTTACTCAAAAATTTGAGTAAAAAGTGTTACTCAAAAATCTTAAAATTATCAGGCGCGATTCTAGTTACAACCAAGATAACATTGCTAATTCTATGATAATGACGAGGGAGAGGGAGTCGTCTAGTTCTTGTCAAATAGTTGTCCAACGTTGTAAGAAACTCACTTGTTTTTTTGTTTTAACTTTGGCTACATAAGTATTTTTCTTACTACACATCTTGGACTTCTGTGTAGAATTACGTTTATGTGTGATTCAAGGTTCACGATTTAAATCCGGTTGAAGATCAAGGTTGTTTTTGCAGTAAGAACGTATATTTTCAAGAGGTTATATATAGTTCATCTGCGCCTTAAAATCACAAAAATGAAAAACATAAATTTTTATGAGGATTGTTTTAAAGAAAGAGGAAAATAAAAAGGGAGAGGAGTCCATGCAAAAGATTGTTAAAGGCCATTACATTATTCTATGTTACCCCTAGTGAGGCTTGTAACAATAATAATGTGCACCACTTTGAAAGCTTTATAGTCACTTTGTAGCCGCAATGGCAAAAGAACGTAACAAGACAAATTGTTGCTATCAATCGCTCCTGTAATCAGCTGTGGTATCATTCCGGACTGCAACGAAAAGAAATAAATTTGAGAAGTAGCTAAAAATGTATAAATAAAAAACGTAATAAATGGGGGAAAATGTATCACTGTAACCAAGATGTTTATTAATATTACGTAATAATTAAGTATTGTTATACTATAAAAAGTGACTACTAACCTAAAAATGTAATGTCAATCAAAAAACGTTGCATAATCTAAATATATCATTAAGAATAAACACCAAATGAGCAGAGTAATGTAGTTTTTAATTAAGGTCCTTATAGAGTATTCATAATAACCTTATTTTTAATCAGTATGACGAAAAAACAAAAAGTAGCCTTTATAGATACTGCTACAAGTTAATAAAATTTATCAAGGTAATTAAAATCTCCGGATATTTAATCATAAATTAATTGACCGAGCGTAAGCGAGGTCTCCGTTTTAACTCCACCGTTCGGCATTTCGTCAGTGTGTCTGGGTGTCTGTGTGTCTGTCTCACGATTACGGCCAAACGCATTGACCGATTTTTATGATTTTTTGCATGAATGTTCCTTCTTCCTAGGCCAAGCCATGTATATATACGGTTTTTTTCCATTTTTCATTTTTAACCCCTTAAATAAAATTAAAATGGTGGCCGGACCGTTTCTCTCAGTGTAAGCTTTTTTCCAAAGCCAGTTTGTGGCTTAACCGTAAGTAGAATTTAAAAACTAATAACATTTTGCTATAAGCATATTAAATTTTAAACAAAATTGTATTTTTGATTTTTTCCGTATCTCTAACAGTTAGCTCACAAAATGGCCGTACACTTAGAATTTGTTAAAAATCGTCCAATTTTTTTATTTGAACCATGTTTTTATACGTTTATTCTACACTAATTCATAATTGTTCCATAGCTTTTTTTGTAGATAAAGGTTTAAAGAATTCATATATGCCAGAAAAAAAAAGATTGAAGTAAAATTAACAAAGTTATTAGCTTAAGAAACAATCACGTTCAGTGACGAAAATGTTTAACTTTACGCCTACATAAAAAGTAGTAAACATTATTGTAATTTTTTTCGTAAATGTAAAAATGTTTCGTAATTTAGTTCTAAATAGAATCGTATAAAATATTTATCAATTTCAAATTTCTTATTTTGAAAAAAAAAACATCAGTTTTTATGTTCCTACTACAAGACTGCTAACAAAACTAGGCCTGTTTTGAATAGTAATTTAGGAATATATCATTTGCCCAAAAATTACATATTATTATAAGAAAGATTGAACTGTATACCTGTAAATTATCATTGTAAATTTCATAAAAGTATTTGACTTAGCTTTACTTGAATTACAAAATGAGATGAAACAAATGAAACCTCGCGGCGATAAAGGATATACAAAAAATGACCGTTGAACAGCATGGGAAGTTTGGTACATGGGTTGAGATCACTATCACGACGCTTTAACATCGTTTGTTTTCATTATTTCTAATATTGGAATATGATATGGATCTTAAGCTCAAAACCACATTTGTTATTTCAACGAGCGAGGTCTACTGTTCACAGAACTACTATTTTAGAATAAACAAATTTAATAATTTACATTTTGATTGATAACATTGTTTTTGAACTCTACATGTATTGGAGGCTTTGTTAAATTAATATAAACTTAATAAAAGATAATACATTACTTATGACGGAGTTAGTTAATCTTCTTACAAGATAATAAAACACGACACAAGTTATTTTTATGTTTTCGTTGTGTAGCTGATTGCTCTAATATAAAAAGGAGCAGAAAGACAGCTGGAAAGCATTCAACGAAGAAGCAAAAACCTCTAAAGTATACTCTACAAACAGAGCGTATACAAACACGTATATGTTAGAATTATAGCGAACTTGTTTTGTTTTTTCAAACTGTTCTGTTTTTTTGTAATCAGACTGTTGCATCAAACTGTTCTGTGTTTTATAAAAGACGGTCCCAGAGTTTGTTTATAAACTTTTGTTGCTGTTGTTTTGACCAAAATGTATTTCAATGACGATGATTTTATAATTAGTTGTGGCTTGTGTAATTAATTCCGAGATATTGGAAAAAAACTGAAAAAATGTGATATTGGGTCAGTTCTCTATTAAAAAGGAGAGCTAATTCCGTCACAGAAAAGTTATTGCATATTTTAAGTACAGTTACTGACAACTTTTCTTTTGTTTCCCTGTTATAGACTGATTTCATAATTTCAAACACCTCCTGGCACATAGTGGTAGCAGTTGGTTTTGGTCTTTTGGTGGTAACTTTTGGAACTGTAAATTGTACGTTCCTTCTCTGGCGCAGCTTCTTGTAAAGGACCTGAAGGAATTTCTGGTGGGTTCACACTACTTTCCTGATCAAGGTTCTCATTATATACCAAGGTTGTCCTTTGGGTGTCATTCGAGTCTGATGAGCTGTTGCTGTCCTGAAAAACGAAAAAACATGATATACTAAAATTTGAAATACCTTTTGTTTGTAAATAATAAATTAACAATGCGAAAAATAAATTGTACATATATTTAAATTTATTTATTACAAAAGGTATTAAACAATTGAGAATTTGAAAATAAGAGTCTTAATTACAATTTAACTCTATATGTAAAAACATATTTTTTAATATATATTACAGATAAATCACATATTGTTTTTACATTACTGAGTTCTAAATGTGTATCAAGTAACTTTAAGCTGATGTTATCTTTCTTTATTAACAAACATTTGATTCTCTTTTATCCACATTCTTTCAAATTTAATTCTTGTTTTTTGGGCTGCTTCAGATTTGTTTTTTTATTCCCACGCAAATGTGTTTAGGAATTACTTTGTTAAATAAACATGCATTGTTAAATTGTATGTTCAGTGAAGTAAAATGCAATTTCAATTTTAAGTTTAAGTACTTGTACGCGATTTGAGCGTGACTGGCTGAATTCATATTATATTCTTTGTAAGGCCACGTAGGTTTACAAAATGTATTCTCTTTCTGATTTACTGATATGTATATATTACAGAAAAATACCTTTAATAGTAGTCAATGCAATTCCTATAAGTTCAATGCAATTCCAATGAAAACGAAATTGGATAACGTACACCCCCAGTTAAAATTCACCTCTGATATAGAGTCCGATAAAAGCTTCAACTACCTTGACCTAACAATATCTAGTGAATATAACAAACACACGTTGAAAATTTACAGAAAACCAAATTTAACAGACCACACCATGCACAACAGTTCCAATCACCCCCCAGTCACACAAACTAGCCGCATATAACAGTTTCGTTTATAGTGCACTTAATATACCATGAGCTAAAATGATTTCAATAATGAGATATCAATTATAAAACAAATAGTATACATGAACTGTTTCAACTCTAAAATAGTAGATAAACTGATAGATAAAGACAAATAAATAGAAAATTAACAATCGCAACAACAAAATTCAACAACAAATTAATGATGGCAAAAAGTTTGTGCCTATAAGATTTAACCGCATTCTAGACCGTCCCACCAACAACATATTCAGGACACATTGATTCAACATCGCATACCGTACTTCCAGAAACCTAGACAACATCCTCAACCCTAGAACAAAAATGAACTACGTTAATAAATATGATTCCAGTAGTGGAGTCTACAAACTCGAATGTAATGACTGTGATAAAATGTGTATATGCCAAACTGGCAGATCATTTACCCAAAGATTTAAAGAACATTTGCCTTCCCATACAACTCCCTCTCTGAACATAGATCTAACTACGCCAAACACCTGATAAACACTAATCACATTTACACAGATATTATCACCAACCTAACCATCATCTATAATGAGAGGAAGGGGCATCATCTCAAAGTATGGGGAGAATAAAGTATTTTCACTTCCCAGAAGGAAAACCCCAGCACACTTCTTAATGAAAAGTTGAACTTTGCAGCCAACCCAATTTTATAACTTAGGCCTAATATCTTATCTCAACTGACCTATGCAATAATACGGTTCACAATCTACCTTCACTTCAGTACCCTTTAGGAAGCACACAAAAAATGAACTATGACGCCAGTATGCAATAAGTTTATCATTTAACGAAGAGCTAGCCTCCGATGAATTTAATAATGTGTTTTTTTTGTAGTGTTATCATGTGTGTTCAGTGTTGTTATGTGTTTTATTTAAGAGTTAAGTTACTACACCTGATGAAACCGGCTTTGAATAGCGAAACAGCACTGTAGTGTATCTACAAATTATAGGAATTGCATCGACTACTATTAACGGTATTTATCTGAAATATATTCTTATCGGAAATTCAGTCAATATTAATTAAATTCAGTCAATTAAGTAAACCTGCGTGGTCTTACAAAGAATATAATATTTTTGAACTTGCCTACCTTGGTGTTGTCAGTTACGTTAATTACGAGGCATTTATCTTAATCTGCCCTAAAAACAAACATTGTCCCCACACTCCCTAATTGCCACTCTACCTGAAGTTTACTTTGTCAGCCAAGTAATATTTAAATATGTCTACATTGTTTGCTTTTAGTCTGTATTAAACTGTTTTGTAAATGTAGTACATCTCGATACAAAAAGATTCAAAAATGCATTCGCATAATTTAAGGAATATTGTTAAATATCGTATCACATATAAATCTAAAAACATGTTACCTAATGGTTCCTCTACTGTTAGTTTCGTTTAATTTCTAAATTAATTATTACTCAGGATAAGAGCACCTTACTCTCCTAAAAAACTTATTCTATTTTTCTCTGCTCAAAAATGATTATTTTCCTGCAATATTAAATTATTTAAAACAGTTGATGTATTTTTACAAAGCACCTGGATTCTTTGATTGTCATCACATCTTTTACCTTCCTCTACAAACTCTCTACATCTTCACATCTACATTCTTTTACATCTTTATAACGCTCTTCAAAGAGACTCTTAGAGCAATCCCTGAAGAGAGGAACGCACCCAGGACAGTTCATTTTCATAACCTAGAATCCTCTTCACATTCCAAAATCTCTGTTCAAAGATACTCTAAGCGCCATAACTGAAGAAAGGAAGACGCCCAGGAGAGTTCTGTGGCACAACCTGGAACCCTCCTGGGAATGGTATAAAAGGATTAAATATTTTGTTTTAAACCCGGATATTCTTTTTAAACAACTTATTCTATTTTTTTTCTACACAAACATTATTATTTTCCTGCTATATTAAATTATTTAAAACATTTTATGTATTTTTAGAAAGTACCTGGGTTCTTCGATTGTCATCACATCTTCTACATTCTTTTTCACAACCTAGAATCCTCCTTTTAATGGTATGAAAGGTTTGAGGTTTTATGAAAGTGTTTATAGCCGTACATATTATTTATGAAATGATTTCAAAAACAGAGTGCCACACATATACAGGGTGTCCTGCGACCATATAAACAAACTTTGTCACGTTATTCAGCACGTCAAAAGAAACAAAAAATGTAATATAACATGTGTCCTATCTCATTCCGTTTTCGGTCTGTCTGTCTGTATGTGTTTTTTACAAAATACTTAATATTTTTAGAAGTAGAAAAGATATTGATTTCAAACTTTGTACACCTATTTATTACGTAACCTTTTATCACTGTACGAAAAATTAGAACAATATTTTAAATATTTTCAAAATGGCGGCCGTTTATAATTTGTAAAGTAAAATATCTCAAAAACCGCTGACGTTACAAAAAAATTACAAGAGATTACTTTTTTAATGTCAAACTCAATGGTATTTCTATTTTTTCTGTAGCTCAAAGGACAACAGAGATATTGACCAAAAAAAAGGAAAAATGTATTTCTTGGTAGTTGTCAATAATACCCAGAATTACTCTAGAAATGTCAGCGGTTTTTGAGATATTTTACTTTACAAATTATAAACGGCCGCCATTTTGAAAATGTTTAAAATATTGTTATAATTTTTCGTACAGTGATAAAAGGTTACGCAACAAATAGGTGTACAAAGGTTGAAATCAATATCTTTTCTACTTCTAAAAATATTAAGTATTTTGTAAAAAACACACAGACAGACAGACCGAAAACGGAATGAGATAGGACACATGTTATGTTACATTTTTTGTTTCTTTTGACGTGCTGAATAACGTGATAAAGTTTGTTCATATGGTCGCAGGACACCCTGTATGTAATTGTAGAGTGGGAAATGGTTAGTAAAGTTAGAGAAATATAAGATTTTAATGCTTATGTGTTTATGGCCTATGAATATAGATATACAATCTCCATATAAATCTACATAGTTTAAATGCAGAACATTTTCAGTGATGTTATCATCTGATCGTTCTAACAACACGAATTTCGCATATATAGGGAAATTTTCAGCATCATTTCTACAAAATTCTGTTTTTATGATTTGAAATAATTGGTATCTCTAAATTAAGTGTTTAGGTTTGGTTTGGGATTAGTTTAAAAGTGATTCTGGTTTTCGTAACCTTCATTATAACTCATGTTTTATCGAAGACTTGGTAATTGGATCTTTTCATATTATTTGTCATTTAACTGTAAGTTTAACTGTACCACAGCTTTACTTAAACAATTTTAAGGTAAAACTGGAAGTAATAAATTTGGGTAAATAAGCAAATTATTTAAGCTACCACGTTATTAATCCGGATGTTTTCTAAAATAAGATGAATTAACTGTTTTCAATTGCATAAAGAGTAATTTTATAATAACATACCATCAAAACAGTGAGAACGTTAATTCCACGTGATTTTTTCAATTTAAATTCACAATTGTTGTATTCAACATCTTGGACTTCTGTGTAGAATAAAGTTTATCTATGATATAAGGTACAAGATTAAAATCCGTTTGAAATTCATGGTTGTGTGTAAAGTAGGAAAGTAGATTTTCAGGGAATGAATGATAGTTCGTCAGTGCCTTAAATTACAAGAATGGGAAACATACATTTTGATGATGCTTGTGTTAAAGGAAGAGGTAAATTAGAAAAGGCAGAGAATAGAGTCCAAGCAAACTATTTGTTAAAGGCCATTGCATTATTTTAAGTTACTCGTAGTGAGGCATGTAGTAAGTATTGTGCAGCACTTTGAAAGCTTTGTCGTTACTTTGTAGCCATAATGGCAAAAACAACGTAATAAGATATGTGAACACTCCAGTATCGTGTTGGACAAGAGATTAACAATAATAATCACATGTTTACACACTCATTACGTTAATATCAATTGTTGCATTAACATTTGATAATGTATTATTTATGATATAAAATAGTTGAAATGAATAAAGAAACGAGAACAACTCTAAACGACATTTATATTCCAGGAAGTATGTTAAGCAGAAATAAAGTGTTGAAGAAGAATGTTTTCCAAATTGTTTTTAATAGTGTATTCCATTTCATTCCCAAGTAATCATGGCGGGTAAGGTAAACTAATTAGAAGTATAATTTATGAAAAATATGATGTATTTAAGTAGATAATGAAATGAAACCAAATATTAGGCTAACGATCCATGTAGTTCCAGAATATAACAATAATTGGCCAAAGAAATTAAATCTCACAATATTACGGTTAGTGTTAGAATAAATCAACTCCTATAAAAGCGAGTGTACGTCCGTACGTACGTACTTAAGTGAGTAACAAATAATATAACAGCTGATTTCACCCACCATCTGTAACACTTAAACAAACCCAGTATATATTATACTTTGGGGTTATGTTTACAACTTCAATCGTTACAATTTCTTGCGAAGTTGATTTTTTAAAATATAAGTTATAGAACTAATGTATGGTATAATACGTTATAATATTTGCTTTGAGGTTATAAACTGTATATAAATACAACCTTTTATCACCAAAATATTCGTTTATACAAATGTAAAGAAGAGATACTCCTTCGTTTAACTTCTGCAACATTCGTACGTCTTCGTATAACATATTATAAACATACTCCATTATTAATTTCTTCATTATAATACTGTACTAGTACTTGTAATCATTTGATCTATCATTATGAAACAAAAAGCAATTAAAAGATAATAATTGTGTCGTTATTTAGATATAGAGTAATGTATATAAATAAAAAAATTTAACAAATAGGCTTACAGTTTTATAACCGTTATAATTGTACACATTTACGGAAGTAAAAATCCCCGTCAGCATAGTTAGTCTCATCCCCTAGATAAAGTCTGTTGTTTTTAAATATTTTTTTGAATATATTATGTATTTCTGATGTGTATCTAATTAATCAGCCTGTGATTTTTAACGTGGGTTTACTAGTATAATAATAATTGGAAAAAGAAATTAAATCTCACAATATTACGGTTAGTGTTTGAATAAAGTCAATTCAATGATAATGGTATTTTATCTGAGCTCCAACATTGCCTTGAAGCTTACTTAGAGTTAAATTACTTAACAGAACATTTAAGAAAAATATGTTGTTAATTTTTTATAACAATTTTTCCTTTACCTACTAGGAATTATGTGATTTAGTTTTAGACTCTAAATAAATTTAACCAAAGTAAACTTTTAATAAATTGAATACAGTAGTTACTCTATTCACCTTACAGCTTACAAGAATAGATTCTTCTGATGTATAAATACTTTATTTTAACTCGTATTTTCAATATTGATTTCTCTTCTACTGCATAATTTTCCACTCGTTATAGATTGCAAATAATACATTCTATAAACCATATTGTTTCCATTATTAACTCTTAAAAAGATTTATTTCAGCGTAAATATTTCGGTTTTTATAATACCAATGATGTATAATAATTCTTATTTTATTAATGACCCCACTTTTGATTCTTGTCGTCAAAATCTAATTTTATGTTTGTTTATCGTGAAGAGCAATGTATTAATTAAAAGAACCGAACTCATAGTGCAGGAACAATACTGATAAAATACAGGTACTGATAATATTACATTGCACAAATTCTCTGAGGAAATGTTGGGTTTTCGTTATGTTCGTCCCATAGGATCAGTGCAGAACAGAAGCGTACAGAAAGGGAAACTCTGAAGCGAAAACATACTTCATAGAAGCGAACATTTATTATTATGAGCACTGAATTTATAATAACTGCTACATCAAAACTAAAACTAATCCATTTCAAATGCAATTAGGCTTACTTCTAAAACTTATTTTATTACAAACTATAATAATAATTTACTGATCTTCTCTTTGATATTTTAGTAAAACATTTAAAAACAATACAAGTTCAAATAATTACAATTCTTTCTCTTATCTCGGGGTCTTAGCTGTGGGAATATAAATGCAATTATATTTAATTCGTATATATATATAGGCTAATTATAACATTTTGTATCTATTAATTATATTCTAAAGTTCAGTTTAAGTGTTCATTCATTTATATTTATATTTTTGAATAAAAAAATATAAGTTAAAAGTTCAACTTAATATAATTTGCTCTTCAAATGTTAGTTTATTAAACTATAATTTGCTATTACCTTGAAATAATTGTAGGCCTGATTTAAATCTTACTTTGACATGATTTTATATTAAGGGTCTGCTGTAGCGGCGGCCATCTTGGATTTTTATCCCATAAGAGCAATGTTAAATTTCAAATCATTTATTTCGTTTATTTTTTATTATAACATTGTTTGCAAGGTGTCATTTTAAGCACAGTCACAATACGCATCCATTTTGGATTTTACATTTTTTTAAAAGCTTTTGATTTGTTATGTAATTGACATTTTGTAAGTACAAAGTTTGAATTTTTTTCTAACACAATAAAAAATTAATAATGAAAAATAACTTGCAAGCTGGATTCGAAATTTTATAAAGAATATTCAGTTTTTTTTCAACGCTCAACTACAAAAGATAGACTTATAAAATGGTTTGAAATGAGGCAATGTCAAAGCGTTCAGCTGCAAGAAATTGCACGTTTAGATAGGGATATAGTTCAGCTCTTGCGTTTCCGGTTGCTTTCTCGTTTACTGGAGCAGACGCTTAATACCTTCTTCTTCTTATTATTTTATTTGAATAATTTTTAGTTATTTCTTTTTTGTTTGTTTATATAATTATTTGCTTCCCCCAAAAAATATAAAATGTTTTAATCCCGAGTCCTACAATAAAACAAGGCCTACTATTCACTTCTCAGTACTATCTTGTTTCTTCCGTACTAAGCCGCATTCCATTTCAAAATAAGGTTTTATTTTACATACTGTCCAGAATTTCGTCAATTCTTTCATTTTCACTTTACCAAATATCTGTCATAGGAATAAATTCTTTATTCATATTTAATTCAAAATTTTAATTTATATGATTATAGTGTATTTCTCATTCACTTCTTAGCACTCAGAATGAAAAATAAAAACCTAGTGGCCGTTGTCAACTTTCCAATTTGCAGTTCGTTCCCATGTCTCTATACTGACATTAATACTTTCACTCCTTCACATTTCAATATTTATTTTATTGTCACCAATTCCTACTCCATTGATTTAATAAATACAAGATTCTTTAAATTCTACTCGTATTTTATAACTATTTACATTTCGTGTGAGAATTTCTTTTCAGTTTACATAATAATAGTCCTGAGCTCATTTAAAATCAACCGTAAGTTAGATTGCAAATTTATAATATTTATTTTTTATGTTTATCTTGAACAGCTATGTTTAGATTATTTAGTAATTAGTACTAATATTTATTTATAATAAGAATTTTTATTTCGTAATTTAAAACCAGACCATTACATTATTAAATTAGGCTATTAGAATACTCAGGTAACCTCAAAATGTTACAAAACAAATATGAGAAATGTTTCGTCTAAAGCACCTTTTAGTAAATAAAACTTAGTTTGGGGAAATTATTCGTATTCCTGTACTCAGTACTGGAAATATGAGTTGGATATATTGAAAGTAATATAATATCTTATAATATTATTTATGTCACAATATTAGAACAAAGAGGCTTCTAGGTTGTGAAAAAGAACTGTCCTGGGTGCGTTCCTCTCTTCAGGGATTGTTCTAAGAGTCTCTTTGAAGAACGTTATAAAGAAATAAAAGAATATAGATGTGAAGATGTAAAGAGTTTGTAGAGGAAGGTAAAAGATGTGATGACAATCAAAGAATACAGGTGCTTTGTAAAAATACATCAAATGTTTTAAATAAATTAATATAGCAGGAAAATAATCATTTTTGTGCAGAACAAAATAGAGTAAGTTTTTTTAGGTGGTAAGATGCACTTATCCTAAGCAATAATTTTGTTTAGAAACTAAACGAAACTAACAGTTGAAGAACCATTAGGTAACATGTTTTTATATGTATATGTGAAATGATATGTAAGAATATTTAAAAAAATTTCTGCGAATGTATTTTTGAGCTATCTTTTTCGACAATTATGACATGACTAAAAGCAAACAATGTTGACATATTACTTGGCTGACAAAATAAACTTAAGGTAAAAGGGCGATTAATTTGAGTGGAGGGGGGACTATGTTTTTAGGGCAGATCAAGGTAAATGCCTCGTAATTAACGTAACAGACAACACCAAGGTCGGCAAGGTTCAAAAATATTATATGTAACTGACAGTACGATATCGGTAAGATTCAACATATAGAAAAATGCTTATTTTTCGAAAATCTGAGAGCTTACATAATCCACCAGGTTAGTTTCCCGGATTTAGCAGATATGAGAAATAGATTTAACTTATTTGAAAAATGAGTTTTAGCCTAATACTCTGAGCAACTTGTAAGGTATAAAAATTTGAAAAATGCATGTAAAAACTAAAAATAATGTGATAGGCCTGTGGTCTTGTGATAGAGGAATGCGGTAATTTATAAATAAATAACAATGCATTAATAACAATTAATAACAAAATTATTTTAATAGTTACAGTAGGCTATTTACGAAATTCAATACAAATAACACTAATTAACATTTTAAATAATAATAACAATACACTAATTCTCACACACATATGTTTAATGATCAAACGCGTTTTAACGACAAAGTCGTCATCCTCAGTGATACATGAGCTTAATTGTATTGTATGAGCTTAAGTTTTTAATTGTAGCTTATGTATCACTGAGGATGACGACTTTGTATAAAAGAATACATATTATAGTTTTGGTAGTAAAATTAATGTTTAAATTCTAGGAATATTTAAACAGAAGTAATACAAAAATATTACAGATTTGTATGTATATTTAATAATAATGGTAATCAAATCATAAATGCTTAGAATTATGCATTCACTTATTTATTTTTGGAATACTAACAACAACCAGAAAAAGCATACTTCTATAATAGATCGAAAAACTTTTCAAACTTTACTAAAATTATGTTAATTAATTATATCGCACTAATTGAGCGCATATGTAACTTATTGTTCCACAATAATTTGTATAATTGTATACACTAAAACATTATTACTTTATTTTAAATGTTTTAAGATCAGCTTATATGTAATTGATTCTGGGTTGCAGTACAGAGACTTTCAGCTGGTTATATGCGTAATGTTATTATGCAGTTGGCAGAGTAGGTAACTTCAATGTTAATTAACACACTTATTAATGAATTAAAATATATACGAATAAAATACAATTATTATTAAAATATAGTATATTCAATTAAAACTTAAAATTGAAAAATTATTTCATAATAGATTTTACACATTTTACTATGATTTTAAAAGGAATTATTTAACTATAAACGAACAAATGTTATTGCTTTCATAAGAAATAAATGTTTGAATTGTAGGGATATTCAAACAGAAGTAACACAAAAATGTTACTGATTTTTATGTATATTTAGTAACAAATTTAATCAACTCATAAGTGCTTGAATTATGCATTCAATTAATTATTAATGTAATTTCCGCTGCTAACAACAACCAGCAAATCATTTTCTCTCATTACATATATTTGCGTGAACCTCATTTCCGCTTCTGCTTTATTTCCTGTTAACGTCCTTCCTGGATTATAGAAGGCTCCTTTAGAATTGTTCTCGTTAACATATTAATTACAACTACTTTATAACATTGCAATAATACATTGGTATCCGTTTAATGCAACTGTTATGTGTGAACACAAGACATGATCTACACCGCTTGACCATTAGTTGCAATGTATGCAGCAGCTTATCGGCTAAGCTAATGCAGTTTTAAAATACATTGAGTATTGTTTTACGTCAGAGTTTCTCATAGGTTAAGTCCTGATCTGGACACTTGAACAGACAACTTGTTAGACGTTTCAGTTGTAGTTTGTTAGATATTCGGTTTACAGAAAATCTATAAAAACTAATGTTTCTTTGTTTGTCCTCTATAGGCTCAAAACCTTGTGGATCAATTTCACTGAAATTTTCACAGTTTGCCCTTATCAGTGCCGAGAACGTTTAGCAGTAAACAAATACAGATAGCGCCAATTAGGATGGAGCGCGAAGAGGGGTTGTGCAAGTCGCCTACGCCGGCTCCCACCATATTTCCCCTCTCGCGGTGGAGTACAGTCAGAGCCGCCTGCCCTACCTAATTCATGTCTGCTATGTAGTCGTGTTGATTGTATATCAACACTTTCTGGTAGTGACTGTACTGAAGACTCACAGTCGAGTAGGAGATGGTAAGACGTTATAGCGCATGCTCAAGTGACGCTTCACGCTACTTGGCACTATCTGTAATTCCATTATTTACGTATAAAGGGATTAAAGTGGTTTAACTGCCGTAAAGCAATACACCTTTAATCGCCATAGGAAAAGAGAGCGGAAATGGTTATCAATTGTTTTTTATGTAATACAAAACAAAATTAGATTCCACGTAATTTGATTATTTGCGTTTGAGAGGTGCAACCTAATTGCCAACCCCCCTAAAACAACAAATATCGATTATTTGACACCCATGAAATTCGAGAGTTGAAAATTACTATATTTATTCCATACATGTTACATAGACAAATTAAACCCATCAAATTTCGGTCACTACCAAAAGGGTAGTGTAATTTCCTTCAAGCTAAAGAGCTAAAATTCAGTACATATTATTTTTAGATGATGTAATAAGAAATAAAAACGATTTGTATTGCCATTACTTTAGGCTAAGGTGAAATGTTAATTAGTGCACTTGCTATGATACCTGAAACCTAACACATAATATTATATTTAATTTATAGACAAGGAAATAAACGGTACCAGGAAATGGCACATACTTTCTCACAAACATATTTAAATTAATAAACAGATTCAATGTGACTTCATTATTGTTGGTGGGTTAGGAGAGGTGATTTATTAAAGTAGGAGATTAACTAATAAATATTATTATTATTATCTAGAGAGAAAACTATTGGATCGATTTCGAACAAATTTGCACCAAACACGTCAATTAGGCCTGTTTAGATGCACGAACAAAATGTTTGAAAATTTTGAAAAATATCCCCTTTTATGGCAAAATACCCCCAAAAATCAGTTATTATTATTATTATTAGCTAAACGAAAATCTTTAGAAAGATGCGATTTTTTGCATATGGTGGGGTACATTAAAGGCTACAAATAAGCCAAATTTTATCAAAATCTTTAGAGCCGTTTTATTTATAAAAAAATAATAACTGATTTTTTGGGGTTTTTTTACCAAAATGGGGTTTTTTTCTAAATTTTTCATTACCGTTTTTCGTGGCCGTATATACAGGCCTACTTGGCATGTCTGGTGCAAATTTTTTTCAAATCGATCGAATAGTTTTTGCTCTAGCTTTGTATATATATAGACATACATACATACATACATACATACAGACATACATACAGACATACGTACAGACATACACGCATATAGACAGACATTTTGTAAAAACTACTTTTTTGGACTCAGGGGGACACAAAACGGATATTTCCACAAAAATCTCAACTCGATTTTTTTGCGATCACTATACTTTCTCTATACTATAGTATAGTAAGAAAGTAAAAATTTTCCAAATTAATAACATTTAGAATTTTTATTGAATTTATTGAACAAAGGTGGGATTAACACGATACTTCTTTGAAATGAAAATAGTTTTTAAAAAACTGTACAAATAATTTAATATACAATTTCTTAATGTTTAATTTATAATTTGTCTCTTTCTCTAAATTTTACTTATGGTAAGTTATTGAATTTACTAAACAAACTTCACCATCATATTTTGATAATTATTATATTTAATGTATAATGTTGTTAAGGGAAACTGTACTAATTAATTACTATGCAGCCTCCTTAGTATTTACTATATAAAACGTATTCTTTCAAAATAGGCTAATAACAAAAAAATATAGTATAAAATATTTGAAATTATAAGTTTGTTAATTAAGCTATTATAATTCTTTATTTTAAAACCTTAACTTAAACAACAGTTTCTGACCTTTTAAATTGAACCGTAATCTATTTTCAATTGCTTATTAGGTTTTTTTTTAATCCTTGGCAGCTAATTCACTATAAACAAGACCCGACTAAATTACTTAATTAGTGTTGCTCTTAAATTATGAATTTATTATATTATATATTCCATTTACTACCATAATACTTTGATAATTATTATGTTTAATGTATAATGTTGTTAAGTGAAACTGTACTAATTAATTACCATGCAGTCTCCTTAATATTAATATATAAAACTTGTTCTTTAGAAAATTAGGCCAATAACAAAATATAGTATACAATATTTGAAATTAAAAGTTTGTTAATTAAGCTAACATAATTCTTTATTTTAAAACCTTAACTTAAGCAGCAGTTTCTGACCTTTTAAATTGAACAGGAATCTGCTTTCAATTGCTTATTAGGTTGTTTTTTAATAGTTGGCAGCTAATTCACTATAAACAAGACAAACTATAAATTGCTTAATTAGTGTTGCTCTTAAATTATGAATCTATTATATCATATATTCCATTTACTATCATAATACTTTGATAATTATTATATTTAATGTATAATGTTGTTAAGGGAAACTGTACTAATTAATTACTATGCAGCCTCCTTATTATTTACTATATAAAACGTATTCTTTAAAAATAGGCTAATAACAAAATATAGTATAAAATATTTGAAATTACAAGTTTGTTAGTTAAGTTAACATAATTATTTATTTTAAAACCTTAATTTAAACAACAGTTTCTGACCTTTTAAATTGAACCGGAATCTCCTTTCAATTGCTTATTGGGGTTTTTTTAAATCTTTGGCAGCTATAAAGTCTCTATAAAGAAGACCCGACTAAATTGCTTAGTTAGTGTTACTCTTAAATTATGAATTTATTTTATTATATATTCCATTTACTACCATAGTACTTTGATAAATATTATATTTAATGACTAATATTGTTGAGAGAAAATGTACTAATTAATTACCATGCAGTCCTCCTTATTATTTAATATATAAAAGTAATTCTTTATAAAAATAGGCTAATAACAAAATATAGTATAAAATATTTTAAATTAAAAGTTTGTTATTTAAGTTAACATAATTCTTTGTTTTAAAACCTTAACAGCAGTTTCTGACCTTTTAAATTGAACCGGAATCTCCAATTCAATTGCTTATTAGGTTTTTTTAATCCTTTGCAGCTAATTCGCTATAAAGAAGACCCGACTATTTAGTGTTGCTCTTAAATTATGAATTTATTTTATTATATATTTATATAATATTCCATTTAATTATCTGGATATGATTTCGTTTCTTTAATTGGATTATCTTCGAGATCTGTCTTAAATTGAAATTATTAATTGACTTACATATTTGTGATTTCCACTTCACTCACTTTTAAACTGATACTATATTTTTGATTAATTGTTTTATTTAACACTTCACTGACATGATTTTATTTATATTCGCACATTCACTGAACACTATATTTATCCTCTGATTCCTTTGAAATTGATGACTGATTTGAACTTGATTGATGTTTTGCACTTGATGACTTAATGGGAGATTATTTTATATTAATTAATGTTAATTTTAATGTATTAAGTTGAAAAGTACATTGTGTTGTTAAAGTGGGCTTTTAGGTCCAAAAACCTTACCTCGATTTTCACACTCTTGTCCCACTACTGATTCCGCGTCCGTTCGAAAAACCCTCTTGTCATTGGCTAAAGATTTTACACTCATCTCCATATTGGCCTTTAATTTTTTTAAAATTTTTGTCTATTTGTGAATTCTTGACAAACCATTCCCATTTTATTCTGCATTGTTCGCTAAAGCTATGTGAATGTAATATGAGTCGTTTCATTTGTTTCAGAGCAAGTACTTCTAATGCTTCTGACTAGATTGAAATGTCTGGGAACGTAACATAATAGTTTACACGTGTGTTGATAGTATCTATTTGAATCTGTTAATTGTGTCCAGATCAAAAATTTCTTCTCAACTAACTTTTTTTTAATAATGGAATATTTCTTTTATTTTTTTATTTTTTCATTTTAATTATTTAAGCCTTTTGTGATATTGGTATCTACCAATATATCCCTGATAGAGTTTGGTGTTATTTTAATAACTATCCTTTGTGTATGTGTTTCTACATTAATACTGATTCTATTATAAACTTTTAAATGAAAATAAAACAATTTTCATGAAATGTAGTTCGTTATTTTCACTTCTTTTCACAACACTAAGATAAACACATATATGTGGGCATTTTAAATTAACGATTACGGTTATGGTTGTTTACGATGCATTTAATCGATTACTTGCTTCGATATAACGGAAACGGTCATAAACTGACGATAACGTTTAATCGATATTTCAGTGTAGAGACTATATTAGACTGCTTTGACTATATTAAACATTCAGATTATTACTGTTCGTTAATTGTAATTGTATTATTAAATTAATCTGCTAGGCGATTCTGAATTTAAACGGTCAGTTAATTTATTACAGTTAATTTTAAAGTTTAAAAACTTTAGTCATAAGTTTATCGAAAAATTAAATGTGCTCTTATGAAACATTTTAGTTAATGTGATTTTCTGACCACTTAGTTAACAATTCCCACGGTCTATAATTGTCTGACATTTTTTCAAGCAGACGAAAATAATTTGTCTTTACCAAGATTTGAAAAAGGTATCTTTGATTTAGATACAGTCCGCTACAAGGCTTTCGATTTTAACAAATTATTCCAAATCATTAAGAGTTGAACTGTTGCAATAAAATGTAACTATTTTGCTGTCGAAGTTTTGGTTCAATTT
>JAGFPH010000765.1:106094-123846 GCA_018207615.1 Philaenus spumarius | reverse complement strand
TCGCACGCCATTCCACATATTGGGATTGTCTTCAATACACAATGCATTGCGTGCTTCGCACGCCAAACCTCGTATTAGGGGTATTTTCAACACACAAAGCATTGCGTGCTTCGCACGCCAGCCCCACGGTAGAATCCACCACATTTTCTTTGAACCGGGTACTTCTATGGTATTTCACGTTTTGATCGATTTTGGGGGAACCAAGCGAGCTATAAGGTCGCGTAAAAAAACAAAATGTGCAGAATAACATCTTACATTTATATTTTTAGAAAAAACTCTAAAAAAAATTCATTCTCTTGGTAAAAATCTCAAAAAATAGTTACTTCCGGTCAAAAAACTTACTTCCGGTTGTTGGATTTTTTTGGCTAACGAACTCGTCCGAGCCACTTACACAACCAACACGTGTATCAAATTTGGACCAAATCGGACTTAAAATGCGACCGCTAGAGTGCGAACACATATATACATATATATATATGAATTTTAATGACACCCCAAAACGTGTTCTGGGGACCATGATCGGTGCTCATTTGCTACTCCCGACCTTGGGTCTCACCATAAGGGCCACTGCAATAGCTCATTTTTCCTATGGAAATTCGCTAATAACACCAGAATTGTAAACCATGGCAGCACTAATCTGTCTGCTTTCAAATCACCTGACCATAGGTTTTTCAATTTGGTTATTTTAAAAACAGTAGGGTTTTATTGTTTTAAATAATTGTAATATATTAATAAAAGCATGTAACTTTTTTAAGGGCGCTATATTTATTTTTTTATTTTAAATTGCTTTTTCTTATAACCTGTGGATACATTACACTTTAGCCTAATTTTGTGGTAAAATTCAGACTAAATAAATTATTCAAAAGATACCCTTTCTCGCTATCGAAACTTAAGCATTTGGTGCAGAACCTAATGCACTTGTAATCAGAATGTTTTGAGAGTCCCCAGTGTCTAGAGAATACCATATAGTGGCACACTAACCATATTTTTGTTTATAAATAAACCGAATACCAAGTAATTCCTTTGTAGGATAATATTTGGAAGGAACTGGTTCTAGTTTAATGGCGATTTTTGTTGTTTTCTACTGTTCGTTTTAATTGTATGTTGTGTTACCGATTTTATGTTTGCATTTTTCGTTGAATTTTTCTTCTTCACAATTATTTTAACACATATCTCACAAACATTGCTATATCTTATGTACCTATTGTTGTTATTATGATATAAAGCCAGCAAATATTGGTTTATTAAACTATAATATTTTGTATATTAAAAAGCATATATATTTTATGAATATCATTACTTATTTAAGTAGTAATAAATGTTAGCCTACAATGCAAAAGAACAGAAGCAACTCAACAAGACGACGCCTCAAAGACTGCGTCTAGGCCTTACTTGTTTACGTGCTTACAGATTCAAAGCCACAAACTTGAATTACATCATTACTCTGCAATAACACTACACATATAATATTACTACGTTAGCCAACTTCTTTGCGTTATTAGATTTTCTTATAAATAAAACATAGAGAAACAAACTTTTTTCATTAAACTCAAGTTGGGAGTTTTTATTTTAGTTCAGTTGTAGAAAAGATTTATTTATAAAGTTAAAGTTATTTCGAACTGGAGAAGAAGTAGTCAGAAGACATAGACATAAGTGATCTTGGAAACATTTAACTAAGCTTAGTACGTGCTAATAATAACTAACAAATAAATAATTGCGAAAGCTAAAACATTTTTCACAGTATTTATCTCTTTTGGATTTTTCGTAAAATAAATTTTATGTGCAGATACGAAAATACTGCAATCTGGTTCTGTCAAAACCTTAATAATCATATATACAAGGGTTAATTTGATTATATTATGTTGGGAATCTTGCGTATATTAAACCCACTGCTTGTGACAGGAACGTGATGGGAATATGTAAATTAAAATCCGTAATGCATTCTGAAAAGTCCTTATCTTAACTACTACTATAAAAAGGGAAGACATGTTGTAGAAAGCTTAGGCCAAATGAGTCTGATGTTGTTTTAATAATTAAATAAAATTTCAATTACCAATATTCAGCACTCACATTCTGACAGACAATGCAGGGACGTTTTCACATTGGTTTTATTGGATAACACTGTAACAGAAAGTGTTTTCATGTATTGTAAAGTTTTTAATTACCGATATTGAAGCAATTTATTATTCTCTGTTTGAATTTATCATTTACTAATGATTTACGTTCAATTTTACTATTATTTATTCGGACATTTGCCATCATGTTTTATGTGTTGGTTTTTTTTAAATACAAATGATGGCAAATGTCCGAATAACTAACAATTTATTATGTAGTGGAAATGTTTCTTTGTCCAGTACTAGGAGAGGGGATAAACTTTATCTTTTTGGCATTGTACTTTAAATTCGAAAGTATAGTATATTTATTTTAATCACGATAGAAAACAATTTCATTTTTAAAATATATAACGATAGTTAATTTAACTGATGTTTTTAGAATAATATATTTACAATTAATTACTAAACACTCAAAATATTAATATTGATTTTACTCTCAGCAAAAGATCGCACATTTTGCACATTTTAATTGTGCAATTGTAGTCACTAAAGTATGACGTAATGAGAATTATATGTTAACTGATTCTTGTTTTAAGGTTTTTTGAACATGCAAGGAAAAATCTCAATTTTTGGGTTAGAATCTATAACAGCTCAGATCATCTACATGTATTGAAGCACAGCACTGCCATGTCAGCTGTCGCATTTTTCTATAAATAATGAAGCACAAAGATTTAAATTAATTAACTGATGATTGTTTGATCGTAATTGGCACACGGTTTCAGTTCGCTGACATAGCTATGTCTGCCTCTTGATATAATAATATTGGAAGAGAAGGATGCTACACAAAAGTAATTGGCGAACTTATTAAGAGAGTTCGCAGAGGGAATTATATCCCGAGACAAATTTACCCGAAAATTATATTTAATGGTTTATAACATATTGATCTCATGCTTTAAGAAGATATGTTGTAACTAATTTCGTTTATTCCACTAATATAATATAAACCTGGAAAATTAAAAACAATGTAACAGTTGTTACATATTTTATTCGAATAGAAATATCTTTTTTAGAAACTCTATTTTAGGATGTATATAGTACCGTGAAGTTTGGAGGAGTATCACGAAATATACCATTTTTTATAGCAGAAGCCAACAATTAATTATATCTTAGAGAGATTATTCTATCAGAGAAATATTATCTTCTCTGTATTATTATAAAGTATAACCATAAATTATTAGCTGACCCGTGCGAAGCATTCGCATTCTAACTTACTTAAATCCGACTTAATTAAAAGTACACACCGTATATTTAGTATCGTGTAGTGGGTATACTATACGATACTAAACATACAATTCATTAATTAAACATAGCAATCTCTCCAGCTGGGTATTGTTATCAGTGTTGCCAACGCCAGGAAAATATCCCTACAACTTACTTGATCTTACATCACTGTTTCGGATTCTTTATATCTTTTTTTTCGTATAATTGTATTTTGTATATTTTTCCGGTGTAGCGGTTAAGAAAAGCTTTAAAATGATGCCTCATTCATGTAATTTGATGATGTATTAAGGAAGTACCGATAAAAAAATGGCATTGAGAAATAATATATGTGATATTACAGACAGATGAAAGTAAAAATCAAGTCAAATGTATCAAACACTGTTAGATATTAATAATCCTTGCCCTGTTGTGCCCTGTGCTACGATACCATTTACATTTTCAGTGCATCTATGCTCAGTTGTAATGTAGTTTTATATCGTACAAGGCACTGTCATAAAATGAAAGCAAACTTAATATGGAAACCAACGAACCAATTTGTAGACTCTAAAGCATAATCATACATCCTTATAAATTATTACTGGAACTTTACAATGCACAGTAATTTGTTACAGTTACAGGAAAGGCTTAAGATCCACCTTACTGGTTCCATCACTCAGTTATATTACAGTGCTTCATATTATTCCACATACATAATTATATATATGTTTTATATTGAACATATAATATAATATAATATAATATATATGCTACTCTCTAATTTATATGTTTTAGTTTATTAGCAAATATAGTTATTCGCCTCTTCGTCACTCAAGACGATTTAGATTAATTTAAATCATTTTCCTATTTAAAATTTACATAGTTATATAGTATTTCCCACGTTTACACTTAAATAATAATTTTCTATAATGTATTTCTGAATGATAATTATGATAATTATATCAATAATGCATTTTCTATTAAATAATTACTAAAATACAGAAAACAAAATTCCTGACTGTCTATAGATTTTGTATCAAAACAACGTTTACCTTCTTATTTATCTTGTACAATTAATTGGTTCTATTTCCTAGACTCTTTTTCAACAAACGTTTTCCCTGTATAGTGCTCACCCAACGCAATGTTTTAATTAAAACATACAAGTAACATAGCACAGGTCTAGTACTGGTGTAACACAAGTTATATTGCACACATTCTCAGAGGAAATGTAGGGTTGAGGTTATATTATTTGTCCCCTACTACCATAGCGGTCTGAAACATAATATTGACAGGGAAACTCTAAAAGCCAGACGTATTGATGTAGGCAAAGTTATATTAACAATAGAAATTGAAGTTAAAATACCTCGATTGTATTACATTAATTAATGTATGTATGACTTCCAATTAAATACATAATACTAATAGTACAGAGATGTAGATTCTTATTTAACAAACTATAACAGTGTTATTTACACAGTAATTTCATTTCAAATATTTGTGTTTGTTACTTCGTTATATTTCAAATTCTAATTGAGAGCCACATTGACTACGAGGCAGATCTAATAGATTAACAGAAGGAGTGATGAAGAGAACGGAAGTTTTCAAAGTTTTGGTACTGTATATTTTTGGCAGGCAATACGGAAACAGTTCATTATAAAGTATTTATTCGTTCCAGTTAGGGGAAGCTAAAATAAATTGTGTGAACTAAGGAAATAGAATTAAAAAATTAAAATGTCCCATCCCCCCTCCTACATTTAATACAGTATTGTCAGATTTTGATCGTGTGTGAAAGTTTGAAGATATTTATACCCTTGTTAGTATCAAATGCGCCAGTACTAGTGCTGCCAAGACTGATCTCTAAATAGTATTTCAGGAGTTTGTGACTTAGTCGTGTTTGAGAAACAGGAGGCGATTGAAAATACAATCTGTTTGAATGAATAGTTTTACATCGTTTTATTAGAAGAGCCTTAACCTTTTTACCTATGCGCTATTACCACTTGAAACTCCCCCTCCCTCGCTATATAGTTATAAACTTTACCCGAATTTAAACTTTAAACTTTGAGCACTGAAATCAGGTACGTCAACCACTCAGTTACAAGGCTTCCTACTCAATTGATAGTTCTTTTATCGCTGATTAGTGGTTTTGATATTGCTCTTTTCTGAAATACTTTAACTACAAAATGTGAAAACTCTGAATTTATAACGGTTGTTGTATCCTTATAATATACAAATGTGGATAACGGCATACCAGTTTAGTTTTGTGTTGTTTCTGAGAGTAGGTTTTGTACAAAAACTTTACAAGGAAACTGTTCATATTTTACCTTATATTATACATCGTGTGACTTGGTTGGACTATGATTGATGCGATTCAGAACTATGTTCCATCATCAGAAGTGTCTAAGTAAGTTTTATATATGACGCAGATCCCATTGAAAATATTATGAACTTGTCGTCAACGTAGCCTGCTAAATACGATGTGATGATCTTACTTAATATGTTCTTATCAGTCACAGATGTGTTTTCATAGGGGTTTAGATAAATGTCAACAAGTATACCGGATAGAGGTGAACATGGGGGTCAAGGGGCTAGCCGATCTTCTTGGATATAGAAACTGTTGTTAAAGGTGAAATAGTTTTGTTTTAGAACAGTAGTCAGTAAGTCAATCAACTCGGCAATCTGTTTTGGTGTTAATACTTTGGCTTGACAAGAGAATTATTTACTATTGTTAATGTTTTGTAGATAGGTACATTTGTATATAGATTTACTATGTCGAATGATGCAACCTTGTAATTATGTTTTAACCTCATGTGCTTTATTTTATTGATCAACGCAGTACTATGTTTGGTTGCCTCCTATGAGCGCTCTGTCCTACGAGCGCCATGTCCATCTAGCGCCCACTCTCGGGTTGACGAGGGTCAGAGAGGGGTTGACAGGTCTAGGAGCTTTCCAACGAGCGCCGCATTTCTGTCACCCCCTTCGACCACCTGTACTTGTTAGTATTTACTGATCGATGAATTGACACGATCAGTGACATCGAAAAACATTCCTTAAATATGACCCATATGCTTGTATTTAAAATCTTTCTTATAGATAATCGCAACTATATATAGTTTATAATATTACAGTAACGTTATTTCAATAGCCGTTGTCGGATTTGTAAAACTAGAACTAAAAAAATGATAAAAATATAACAAATTATTTCCAAAAATATTCTTAATCAAAATACCTCCCAAATCTTTTATTTTGTATTTTACCAGGTGCTATTTACTGAATCACTGCTTCTAGTAAGTTGTAGATACCAAAATATGAAACACCTCAATTCTGTCCTAAATTAAACGGTAATTTTTGTAAGCAGTGCCATACGTGTTATAAGCACGTGTATAAACAATTTAATATGCCAGTATTAGGTCATGTCAATCAAAAGGGTCGCCGGAATACTACCCCCCGGAAAACTACCCCCCCCCCCCAAGCAGGTTCCTACGTCATTTTGACGTCAGAGATCAGGGGGGCAGTTTTCCAGTCACGCACACTCAAGTTTCGATATAATTAGAATAAAAAAAAAACTAGAGGACTAACCTAAACTGTTTACTCACAGTATGTTGCCGATAACAGTATAATTGTAGGAACCTGCTTGGGGGGGTAGTTTTCCGGGGGGTAGTATTCCGCATCCCCCCTCAAAAGCGGATTTAATATTTCTAAATATAACTTGAATAGTTTAAAGAAAATGTCAACTTTAATACCTCTTAAATATTCTATTAGTGGAAGAAAAGTGCGAAAAGGTTTATTGTTAGCGCCAGCCAGGATTGCGTGCCCACTTATAATCAAAGGCACCTCTAAATCAAGGTGGGCCTGTCACGAATCATCGCACATGGTAAACGCATGCTTATATTACGTTTAATTTAGGGTTTTATAACATTTGTAGCTGATTTGAGGGGATTCATATTTAGGTCAGAAGTAAATACTACAAGAAGTACAGGTGGTCGAAGGGAGTGACATAGAAATGCGGCGCTCGTTGGAAAGCTCCTAGACCTGTCAACCCCTCTCTGACCCTCGTCAACCCGAGAGTGGGCGCTAGATGGACATGGCGCTCGTTGGACAGGGCGCTCGTAGGAGGACACCCTATGTTTTATGAAGTGATCTTTACGTGAACGTTTTTTGACCGCTTTAAAACTGGGTGTTGTTCTAAAATATACAAGTCGTCTGATAAGAGATTTTTTTATGTATTTAATGAGGTCTGGGAAGGTTGGCGCACAAGAATTAATTGATAGTTTTTTGCTGATCAACGTTTTTGTAAAACCTTTTGTCGGTTCAGACGAAACAGATTATATATCATTGAATAAAATTAAAGGTTTTTTTATATGAATTGGAAATTATTCATCACACCCCCCCCCCCCCCCCCCCTGTTGGCTTTGGTTATAAGAGTATTTCTAACCCCCAGTTTGTATTTTACTTGTTCTAGACAACATTTCTCGGTATAATACATTTTTTGTTTATGATTATGGTAGTGCCCAAAGTTTTCGGATTTTTTAAAAATTACTATTGAGTTTGTTGTTAACTAATGACCATTCATCATTTTTCAAACTACGGCCATGTACCATTTTACCTAATTACGCGATTATAAAAATGTATAATAAAAAGTAAAATATTAAATATACAGATTTTGAAACTATCTTCAAACCTATTCACCCTTACAGCAAAGGAGCGTTCATGGATGCAGTTGAGGAATTTGAAATATACAAAGCTTTCAAACAACAACCAAACAATGATCTGTTGAATGGACAGTTCAACTTCAAGTCCATTATATTTTACGATACGGAGATGGGAACTAGAGATAAGATAACTTACAGTTAGTTGCAAGTTTACCTTACGTTCTGTTACGTAAGGTGAATAGTAGTATATAAATTGCGTTTGTTGAGTTTACTGTTGTGTTTTGTTGCACATATACATCTTAATGTTTGACGACCTCTACAAGCGAGATACTTCTGATGATTAAACATAATTCCGAAACGCGTCAATCGTAGACGAACATAGTCACATAACTGATAATGTAAGGGGAAATATAAATATTATATATCGTGACTTGGATACAAACTAACAGTGTTTAAACAAAGAAAATGTATTTATCGAATGCTGATAATGTCATGATATTTGTCTTTTCCATTTCGCCTATATTGGAGCTTCCTCGTAATAAAGGGGAAACCTTAGGCCTAGAAATATTACGATGAATTGAGTGGAAATAGGTGAAATGTGATTTCGTTTAAGGCGTGTTTACATATATAGCATAGGCAAAGGTTCGAGAGAGGTTTTTTTAGAAAAATAGTTGCATCTTTTTTGCAGTAAATGGATTGAGGTTATATTTTAAAAACTTGACCTGATAACGAGTTACTGCTTTATGACTTGTCTTGATGTGTTAAACAGTTACTGTAGTTTAGTTTCAATTTGATACAGTCTCTTTGCTGTTGCTGTAAAAATTTTAATTAATTAATCTTCATTTTGTAAACTTACTAACTTTATGTTCCACGCTTTGTTGGAATTTTGCAATCTAATTATTTGTACACCACAGTTAATACTTGTGATAATAATAATTATCAAATTGAAGCACAATTGCAGAATGATTAAAACAGATGGATGGAATAAATACATTTTTGACTTTAGCTTATAAATGATTTACTTTGAATTTTCCGAACAAAATTGTAATAATATATTTAGTTTAATAGTTAATAAGGTAGAAGGAAATAAATGGTAAAACATTTCCATTTTGTATGTAAAAAGAATCAATCACGACTAGATTTTTGTTATAATTCTAACATTTAATGAATTACTGCTGACATTCTATTCATGCTTTACACTGGGAGTCTACAAACAAGGACTAAGTAAGTTATTAATTTCATTATAACTATTTACATCAGGGAGACATTAATTTAATTATTACCAGACTATACTCTGGAAATTTACTTTATAAAGACCTCATGTTAAGCTTAAGTAGAAAACGTTTGTTGCTGGTGTTTACCTTATAATAATTAAATTCTTTAGAAACATGTTCAATTCTTAACTTGAGAAATAACATCTATTTTTTCGCAATATAAAAAACAATTTATGTAACGTACATTGTCTATATATACGTAATGTATTAAAATTCAATGTACAAAGGTTTTGATCGTAATAAAGGCTATTTAGCTTAATTTTTTAAACATTTTTATTCGGTTATTTTCTACAAATTATACAAAAAATCGTATATAGAACTTGTTTAACCCTTTCATGACCCGTGGGAACAAATAGATACGAAAAATTTAATAATGTTTGCGTTTACGACGCCAGAGTGGGGGAAATATTGTTGAAATAGAAGCATCTGTCAAATCACCTTTGAATTATGATGATTCAATTATGATGATTTTGAATTATGATGATTCAAACTGTGACAGGGAATTAGTTTTCGGCTAGTGGTCTACAACTGAGTACAAATTAAGCTCAATTAATTAAATTACGCTGTAAAAAGTTAAAAAAAGTCTATATAAATTAATAGTTTAAATCAATGACAGAACCGTCAAAACTTCTGGGACTGGTTATTGAAGAAAACATGTACTTTTCTTACAAAACTCAATTCCGCTTGTTTTACAATTCATGCTGTTTCATGAATAGCCAGTTTGCATATTATTAAAACCGTGTATTTTGCATATATTTCCTCTCTTATCGTATAGGGAGTAAACCTTTGCGAAATTCTGTAGAGTCTGGACTAATCTGTACTTAAATGAAAATTATAAGAATAATGTGCAATATATTATGTATTATTGCTCGTACAATTGTCTAAAATATGTGTCAATTTTTGTTCTTATTTTGCCTTTTTTACTTTGTTTTTTTCACTTGTTTAGAAAGAACATGTGAATGTATATTGTTAATATTTGGGTAGAATGCTTGCCGATATTTTTTGAGGGAAAATAATTTCTGAAAAAACTTTTTGTAAATTATATTTTTGATTTAGGAACTATATATATCTTTTAGATATTTTTTATCTAACTGCTGTCATATTTTTGTTTCGCAAAATGTACTAGTGGCTATCCCCAAAGTGGCTATTCCTTTAGGGGAGCCGGGTGATTTCTTTGTTTTTGTTTTTTCTCTTCCAGACTAATATGGGGTTTTTTTCTTTGAACTGTATTATATTTTTCTATTTAAGTAAATGTGTTTTTACTTTGAGTTTAAATAATAAAATGTTATTGCAATACGCTATGTATATTAGTTGTATATTAGGTGTTTAAGTGCGATTGGGCGAAAGTGTTTATATTTTAGAATATGCCACAAGTCAAGATCCACTTTATGTTTTTTGTTGAATTTTGTTTTTTCTCTCATTGATTTCTAGTGTATAAAATAGTTATAATAGATGTATTGATATTTTGTACATTGCTTCTGGAGGGAGTTATAAATAATTTAATCAAATAATAAAAAAAAGTGCAGGCAGTTTTGCATAGTCTATTTAATAAACGGTACCAGGAACTGGCACATACTTTCTCACAAACATATTTAAATTATTAAACAGATTGTCCCACAAGACTCTACTCTAGCTCTAAGACTCATTCGATAGCTCTAACTGCCTTTTTTTTTACACAAGCAAATTTACACTTGCTGAATTACCTAACGGTTTAATCAATGAAGTTGATTCGAATGAAAAAAGTAGGCATTTGTTCATGGGCCTGTGTTAGTACTTAATTTCAAAATTTTTAGTAAATATAAGACTCTTGCTAGGTGCACAAGCAATATGTCACCAAGTTAAACTTAGAATCCAGGCGTATAAAAAGAAGTTTAAGTGGATTTTTGCAGATTTACCTAAGCTAAATGTAAAGGCATCCGTTTTATCGTGATTGTGTAATAAGGTCATATGTTTAAACCATAGTTCTTAATAATAATTAATTATATCCCTTAATTAATTATTAGAATACAAGCAATGAAATTGCAAATTATTATATAATTTGTTACAATTGTCATGTATAATTAAATAGATATATGGGGCCAACGTTTACAAATTCGTGTTCCACGCCTAATACAAATCTTATTTAAAAGGACAAAATCCTTCAGTAACCATTTTGATAAGATATTTTACAGAAATTATAATTTCTGTATCATTAAAAAATTTACGTTTGGTAAGTAATCCTCTCGCAGTGACAAATGAATTAATTAACAATTAATACTTAACTACCGAAAAATTTAATTACTGGTTAAAACAATTATTATCTTATTGTTGACATATTACATCCATCAAAGTTACTTTGGTTAGTTTCTCATTCATTTTTATATTTGTCCCTACGTATTATATGATGTAAGATCATAACGTAATCAAAGTTAAGTGTGACGTAATTGCTTTGAGATCAAAGTTAGGTTTGACGTAATTGCTTTAAAATTAAAATTAAGTGAGATGTCATTGCTTTAAACCAAAGTAACGTGTGACGTAGTTGCTTTTAAATGAAAGTTCATTCGTGTTTTCAGCTGTCGCAAATTTGTGGGATTTAATAACATATTATTGTTAATAATTCAATCCTCATTATGTAATGTATTTTATTTGAATAAGGGGCGGTAATAAGTTGTGTAGCGTTTATTAAAGTCACCTAACTATTTAACTGTAATGTTTAATAATTTATGAGATTATTATTTTAAAAAATAAGATAAATCTTTTAAGTTGGATGACATACATTACGAAGTTCAATAATATATGATATGTATTTGTTCATAGTTTAATCTTTGTGAAAATATTGATAAAATTAAAAATATAATACAATTGTTTCGGTACACAAACCGAAATTAATCGTAACCTTTGATAACCAACAGAACAATCTGGTGATGTATAAAGTTGTATATCCAAAAATACTTGTAATGTAACACTATATATTGTTAATTTTATTTTGTTTTAAAACATAATATATTCAAAATTTAACTTATATTGCGGAAAGCTAAAGGAATGTAGGTAAAAAGTTGTAATTTACTTAAGCTGTTTCCGTCATAGCTTCGTTATCCTCGTTAGAGAAACTTAAACGAGAGAAGTGCTGGAATAGGCCGCAGCTACTCATTTCCTTCCGCACATATTAATATAATTTTATTTGTAAATTCACATTAACCTTAATTGTAATTTAATCGGCGCATGAAATTAGAAGTGTCATTACAATCATAATGATTCCATGAGTGTCGTTGGAGTTCTTGATTATCGCGAATTAGAATTTTACTAATGTCTTTATACAAAAATGGAAATTTGTTTAATTGCATGCGTCACATGTTTTATTTTCGTTATCAGTTATTTATTGGCATTGAATAGGTATGAAGCCAAGGATAGCAGACACAAATGAATAAACGGTAAAAGGAACTGGCACATACTTTCTCACAAACATATTTAAATTATTAAACAGATTCAAGGTGACTTGTAGGGTGGGGTAGGAGAGGTGATTTTGTATTAAAGTTGTTTTCCCATAAAAATCCATAAAATAACGGAAAAACCCACTTTTCTCAAAAATGGCTCGAACGATTTTGATTAAAATTTTACAGTTTATAGTACCTTGGGTCCCTAATAAACTATAAAATTTTAATCAAAATCGTTAGAACCGTTTTTGAGAAAAGTTGATTTTTCCGTTATTTTAAGGGGTTTTATGGGAAAATTACCCTTAAAAATACAAAATTCACAAAAATGAAAAAACGCCTGGAGATACCTTGGATTAGTACCTCCATACCAAATTTCATCAAAATCGAACGACTGGTTTAGGCTCTAGGTTTCATAACATCCACACAGACACACATACAGACACACACACAGACATCACTCCGAAAACCACTTTTTTAGGTTCAGGGGGGCCCAAAACGGATATTTCCACCAAAAACTCAAACTCGAAAATTTTGACGAATGCAATACTTTCTCCATATACTATGGTATAGGGGGAGAAAGTAAAAAGTAGTCTTTTTGTATGTCTTCCTTGTATGTTTATATGTCCTACTCTTTTTACTTTCTCCCCCTATACCATAGTATAATATATTATAGTATTATACCATTATACTATTATACTATTATGGTAAATAGCGTAAAATATATAGCATTTGTAAGTTTTAATTGTGCTATATTATATATGTTATTGTTATTTGCACTTTGTAAGATTTTTTAAATTATGCGACAAACGGAATATTTACTGCAGATATCCTGCCTTTGTATGCACAAGACTCATCGTTATAAGAAAATTAAAAGTTTCCAATAGTCGTATCGTCATAAACAATAATAAGTAGCTTAAAAAAATGAATGTAAAACAATAACAACGTTTTAGTAAATTCGTTTAAAACATATTTACAATACTGTGCTTAGAAAATATAATTCAGTTGTTCTATCTTTAACTTTTAGAAAGTACTTAACAGAGTTTAAACGTTTATAAAAAGTTATACAAATTTAATAAAAGAGAACCATTTTTTCAAATAATTTCCAACTCATAAATAAATAGCGGTGAAATCTCACCCCCCGTTTGAATATGTAAACCACCCTAATAGCAATTCCATTTCACATATTTGCATTCATTCCCCTAATATTTCAAAGCCTAAGGCAGTGTCTGATGTATTACAGTGTTCGTTCAAACTGCGGTAGAGGTAAAGTGAAAAGTAAATTCTAAGTCTTTTCCATAAGTAAGTGGATTTACCAAGCAGAATAAAGTGACAATTTGTAAAAAAAAAGGAAAAACTAAAATAACATACATTGGTTTTTTATGATGCTACACATTAATATACAACGTCAAATGAACATCATCGAAAAAGGCCTAGTTTTCCATCAGTTTCACACTTACAAAAGCAAGAAGAAAAACTGAACCAATTTGACTTGTTAGTTCTAGTTTCTAGTTTATTAGGGACCTAAAATACTATAAACTATAAAGTTTTAATCAAAATCGTTCGAGCCGTTTTTGAGAAAAGTTGATTTTTCCGTTATTTTATGGATTTTTATGGGAAAACAACTTTAATACAAAATCACCTCTCCTACCCCACCCTACCAAGTCACCGTGAATCTGTTTAATAATTTAAATATGTTTGTGAGAAAGTATGTGCCAGTTCCTGGTACCGTTTATTTTAGAAGGAATCATATTGGATTCGGTCAGCACAATACACAGAGCAATGAGAAACTGACATGAAATTGTATAAGTTGACATGCACTGTAGTTTATAGAAACTGTTTTGTATTAAATAATTTTTAAATAAACCCAAAAAACTACCTTTTTTAAAAATACCTTGTTTATACTGCGTGAAAGAGTACCTCCAACGTTAAATAGCGTAAAATATATAGCATTTGTAAGTTTTAATTGTGCTATATTATATACGTTATTGTTATTTGCACTTTGTAAGATTTTTTTTAAATTATGAGACAAAGGGAATATTTACTGCAGATATCCTGCCTTTGTATACACAAGACTCATCGTTATAAGAAAATTAAAAGTTTCCAATAGTCGTATCGTATACCTATCATCACAACTGTAATAATATAGGCTTAATATGCGACATTACTTAAAACGTCCTTCCTGGACTGGTTCTATTGAGTGGGCACCAAGATCCCCGGACCTGAATCCATTAGATTTTTTTTTTTGCATTTTTAAAGATGAAGGTTTATGTAGATATTAATTGTTAGATATATGACTTACCGTCTTCAATATTCCGTTTTCCGTCGTTAAACGACTAAAATTTTCAAGTTTATTTTCAGGTTTCCTAAAAGTCCTACATCTAATAATTAATATATCAATATTCTTAATGGCGACTAACAATAATTATTATTATAATGCATTAGCAAGTTGACTGACATCGCCTAAAAATACATGAATATGAAATTAAAGTTGCTTAAGACAACACAAAACGTAAAATTCAATAAAAAGATGCATTTCCAGAGACATCATCCCGAAGTATGTGCATATTAAGATTAACTGTAATTCAAAATCAGAAAAAAAACATGGCACAACGTTTTTGGATTAGGAATAGAATGAAGAGCTTGTACAACATTAAAAAAGAACTATCAAATTGACACTGTATAATACCCATTTTTAATTACGTACATTGTTACATAGTACTGAACCTATGTTGTTATTGAGTGAAATTGATCGACAATTGAAGCCTATTATTGTAAATAAAATCATTACCTTAAATAAAAAGCTATGCGACCTGACGGAGAGAAAACAGAAACAAACTCCCATGTAAACTCCCATTCTATCCCCTAGTCATGGATTTAACAGTAACTGAATTCAACAAGCAATCCGATGTATTGCAAAAAAGGTCTCAAGAATAATGTTCGTAGTAAACAAAACAATTGGAAGAATATCCTTATTGATACAGAGGCTACAATACAAACAATGTCAACAGATAAGCAGAACTCAACTAGGATACTGATCAATTACAAAATCAATACAGCCATCAGGCATACATCAAACAAACCTATTTGCCTAAACAAACAACATGAACAGATTGTTGCGTCTTCTGTTCGTAACAAAGCACAGACTGATAATTTAATTTAATCATAACAAAAGCTGACAAAGGAAGTACTACTGTTATTATAAACAACTTTGAACACATAAACAAGACCGTGGGTTTTTTTCGCACAAAACAACTTAACTGCATTAAAATACGACCCTAATAACACTTTCAACCGACAAATAAAAATTACTATGAACAAGTGTAAGCATTTCCTGATCAAAGCGGATAAAACATTTAACACAATGATGAACCCTTAGTGGGTATTACACGCAGCATGCTTATGTGTTTGCTGATGTAAATGTTGCGTAATCTGTTACACCCATCAGTTTGCAAGTTGAAGAGTTTGCTATTCTTTGTCCAAACAGTCGTGCCCTCTAAGCCATAAAATCGACCCTCGATGTACATAAAACTATTTGTTCTAATGGCAACAACATTTGATTACGATGGCACTAATGAATACAAATTTAAAATATCCTTACAAGCAAAAACCTTTAGTAAGGAAAACCATAAGGTTGTCTAGCATCTTCTTTAAGAATAAGATTTTGTTAAAAGATGGTATGAATAAAAATGTCAACCATCTACTAGCCCATGTTTACAGAATTTATGGATTATTTGCTTCCATTCAGCTTTTATTGATTATATAGCTATTTTAAACAAAGTTTATATTAAATGGATTTTAGTGTTTTTGAGGCTTATTGTAATAGTTATCAAACTTCTGTTATTAGTGTTTACTAATAGGGTAAAGGAGGGTAAGAGTACGCACCTAACTGGTTTTGGGTTATATCTCAGGATGTATAAAAAATATCAACTTCAAAATGTTATACAATGTTCTTTATTTACGTACAACCAGTTATACAAAGTTTTGTTGAATTTGAAAAAACACAGAGGAATAAAAAAATGTTTTATAAAAATGTCATTTGCCTACTCTTTGCCTTCTTGGAGGTTAAGAGTACGCACATGGGTGGCTAGAAGAGTACGCACTATCAGTGATCGCAAACAATGGTTTCAAATTGTTTATAAATATAATAGAACATAAGAAATTTGAGTTATTCTACTAAACACTGTTTTTTAAACACTTTCAACGTTTGTCTGACTGTAAGCGTTGAAGAAACAAGTGTTTCTTGTATTACTTAGAAATGTATTACTGTACATTTCTTTAAAACCAAGCAAAAATATGTTAAACTTACGTTAGGTATATTAAAACTCTTACGTTTGAAGTCATAAATATTACATACGAAAGTGGTAAATGTATGTTTTGCCTTATGAAATCCAGGCAAATTGGCGAGAGCCGATGGCAATATGGCAAGATATACTGTTATGGTAGACAAACAAAAACGTCACAAAAAAAGTTCCCTGCAGTGCTGCCAACAGTCCAAAATGTCCTTGCGTACTTTTACCCGACTGCGTACTCTTACCCTCCTTTACCCTAAATCTAGCTCTATAATTAACATGATAGATATGTTTTACCACTGGAGCCAGGAAAAACTTTCGTATACAGTCAGACCGATGCAACGGACCATAAAATACATTTATGATATTGTAAAAGTCATAAAGATTGTTATCATATAGGTGTAACCCCAACAATACAAATAATAGTAAAACATGAAAAAGTGAGCATAAATCTAGAGTATCATATCATTTTAATTGTGTAGGTAGAATTCAATTCATTAGTTGTAAGGCACATCTCGAGCTGTATATATAAACTAGTAAGCCCCCGTGAAAAATCACAGGCAGGTTAATTAGATTCACATCAGAAATATATCACGTAAAAAATACTATTTAAAAACAACAGACTTTATCTAGAGGCCTACCTAACTATGCTGACGGGGATTTTTAACTCGGTAACTATAAGGATTATAAAACTGTAGGCCAATTTGTTACACATTTTTATTTATACAGGGTGTTACAAAAATGTGTGATGGGCTATACAGGACCTGATTCTACATGCAAAATTAAGTCGAAAATGTAGAATAACATTTTTTCGAT